>ML778555.1:395307-435869 GCA_009831015.1 Picea engelmannii
GGAAATACATTACCCACATTTTGTGTTCCTTTTTGCAGCTTGCTTTGCCACCAGATAAGAGTTGTACCTGCAAGTCTCAAACATGCCAACTTGATTTGTGTGGCCTCATCCTTGATCTGTTGCACACTGCAGTATACCTCCATTTTCCTGATCCAGTTATCAAGTTTTTCTGCATTTACTTTACCATCATATATGGGAAACTCAAATTTTACATCAAGTTTTAACAATGGCATTTCATGTTTATTCTTATGAACATTTTTTTTTCCACTAGATTTAGAACTTGAACTTGAAGAAGAAGAAGGAGAAGAAGGAGGTGTTGATGGAGGTGAAGAAGGAATCTGAGGATGGTCCTCTTCCTCTTCACTTTTTCCCTTTGAAGAATCACCCAAAACTGGTCGCTTCCATTCCAAGTAATCTTCGTACAAAACTTTCACCATCTCCGACATAGCAAGGAATGTTTTCCATAATTCTTTCTCATCTTGAGAAATCCCTTCTTCCGATGCCATCTTCTCGCTATGAGAAGCTCTTTTTCTCAATCCAATTAATGGATTCTCTGCAACAAGCTCGCCTTCACCACACTGTATCTTTTCCCTGGTTAACATGCAAAACTCAAATCCAAACGTCAACTATCTCTGATACCACTTGATCCGTAGGATCTTTTAATGACTTATGGTTGAGTTTTAATTTTGCATGCATTAATTAACCATTCGAGAAACTTAGTGAAAGAATGAGTAAAGAAGAGGAATTATGACAGCCATATACATATATGCAGATCTGAAATGAAATAATAGACAACAAACCATAACACGCAGATTGATAACGAAGTTCGGCACAACTTTGCCTACGTCTCCGGGCCTTTGTCTCTATGGGGGAGGCTTCTTTATTTCTTCTCAAAAGCTCAAAATTACATCACTTCAATTCCAAATGGCTACAATATTGATCTGGTCATGTTCGTCCAGATCTCAAGAACCCTGCAAAGAAAATGGTACGCAAAACGGATGTCCGGAGCTCTCAAAAATGGTCTAACAACGTCTCCTCCTCAAAATATTCTCTGCATCAAAATGGATTTATCTTCGTTTCCCTTCAGTATAACTCTATTCTGACTGCTTCTATGGCTTCAGAGCGTCCAAAAACCCCTATCTGGGTTCTTTCGGCACCTCAATCGGTCGAAAAACAAAGAAGTTAGGCCTCCTGGAAGTTTTTCCCTTCAAGCTTGCTGTCACTGGTTCGCCAAAATGCATCCTTGTACATTGAACCCAGCACACACACTTATTTAAGCACAAAAACCTGGCACCGGCGCATAACCGAAAACTGGTCCAAACTGTAGGATGGTTAGGGCGCCTCTAGCCCCTAACTGCCTAGCACTCGGGCACGCGGGTCATATGACCTCGTGCAAAAGGCAAAAGTGCTAACCGTTTTAAAACCATTTAAAACCCCACGCACATATATATGTATACGGTCACATGTATAAACCATATAAAAATGGGGTTGTGACTCCGGTTATAATACGCGCACACACATACCATAGTATGGTCATATGTAATATTATAAAACCACAATTTTAAAATGCGCGTGCCCATGGTACAAAAGGGTATGGTCATATATAAAGGCGTGCGACCAGGGCTAGGGCTAAGCCCCAGCCCGGACGTGCCCCATATAACATTTCAAACCAATTTAAATATAATACAACACATAAACCATATAAGAACCACCGTATGGTGCGTTGGCAAGGCGGAGTTTGCGAAGGCTTTGGTAAAGGGGGAGGTCATCGGTTCGAATCCGATCGGCTAAACAAACTTTTGATTAAAAAACCAAGACCAATAAAGGGGTGCCACGTGGCACCTTACCATTGACCAACATCATGACACATGTCACCTTCTGATTCGACCACGTCAGCCAATAAATGATTTCCATGTCACCTCTGCATGATTGCATACGATCATGACACGTCAGCATCTGTACGAACTGCACAGTCAGCATCCCTTTTTTTTACCTGTTTGGCTTTTCAGACAGAACATAATATCTTCTCCATATGGAGCCCATTTTCCAAAGTAAATATACCATCAGAATCAGGAAGATGAGACAAACGCAATGGCACTAGTTTCGTCGCATTCCAAGAACTTTCATTTATGAGTATTTTTCAAGCCCTATCAGGCTTCTGGATCTGATTTCAGATCATATGCTCAGTTTCAAAAGAAAATGTCAAATGCGCAGCACAGGCTGTTGTCTGCATTTGACATAGAAAAGGGTAGGATGCACATGGCCTTCCTCCAGGCGCAGGTACGAGACCCCAAGGTAATCACAGACTACAAGAGTTCCACCTTCGAGTTCCAGACGAAGGACGTGCACCCAGCAGATCAGATGGATTTGCACAAACAGACTGGGGAGATGGTATTTAACACATTGGCACATGCTTTTGCTTTAGCGGAAAAACTATAGGTGTCACGCAACAACGCTCAAACGCAGCTCAAGATGGAGAATATTTCATCCTTCGCAAAAGATAACATAATTAAAACTTTGGAGGAGATGGTCCTCAAGATCGGCTATGATCCCTCGAACGTCAAAGCTGCAAAAGAGATGATAAAAAAGAAGATTGTATATATCACCTCCTTGAGGAAACAGTTGAAGCTCCCTCCTACAGAAGACTCGCAGGCAAAGGAGATAGCAGAGAAAGAAGGCGAGAAAGACGAAATGCTCAAACTACTTATGGAGCAGAATGAACAACTCAAAGAAATGGAAGCAGAGATGGAGAGATTATTAAAAGAGAAGGAACAAATGAAGCCAATGGAAGTCATTCCATTGAGTGCCATCCCAATCTCAGGAGAAAGCACAGCAGCAGTGACAACAATCCCATCTGCAACTCCAGTGACACCACAAGAGGGGACAACCGACCTCGCCAAATCCATCGAAAAGTCGAACCTGCAAGAGACAGAAATCAGCAGGCTTAAGAAGGAAGTTGAGAACCTCCAGGAACTCAAAACTTCTTTCCAGACTAGTCTCTCCAAAGAAAAGCAGGTAACGGAGCAGCTCAGGAAGGAACTACAATATCTCCAAAAGAAAACAGTGGCAGGGAAGACTTTGGCTGAGGTCAAAGAGAATGTATGGACATCCATCACAAAGTCCATAAATGAAATCTGGCCCATGATCCAAATCATGTTTGAGTAGAACGAGTTGGTCCAGAGAAGTAAACAAGCCATTGAAAAGATCAGAGTAGAATTGGGAGATAGACCAACTCAGGCAAATGAGATCATCAAATTCCTAAACTCTAAGGCCAGAGAAGAGCTAGAAGAGTTGAAGATCGAGGACAGAACAAAGACCATCCTTGAGGTCAAAAGAGTTTTGACCAAAAGGGGATTAATGCTTCAACTAGAAGAAAAGGTTCAGACCATGGACCTAGGGGTACATAAATTCTTCAACAAGATCGAGGCTCTCCAGAAGAAAGGTCTCCCCGGTCTGAAGGTTATTAATGATAAACCGATGACACTCCCAGATTACAGAAAGAGACTGTCTGAAATGTCTAAGGACAGTTCAAAGTTCGCTGGCATACAAGGGAGAATCACTGGAAAAGCATTCATGGACGCTCTTCAGTTGGACATCAACATCCAACACAAGATTCGATACATATTCCTCACTAAGCCAACATTCGCCAAATATACGGAAATGGACGAAGTGTATCGGAGACTGCTCAAAGTCACAGTGCCTAGTCATCTCAGATGGGAGGAACTCTGTGATCTACTCAATTAGCAGACGAGTTGTCCAGGTCCAGTCACCTATCCAGTCAGATGAGGTCATGCAAGGGCTTCATCAACGGTCTACCCAGGATTTCCGCGTACAATTGCACCAAGTCATCAAGCAGTTTTGATCAGTTAAATTAGTTATGCTAAAAATAGAATGAGCACGTCCTGATCAGTTATGACAGGAATGTTTGTAATTTGAATTATAAATACTCCACCTTTCGAAGTATTGAGGGTTGTTGATCTTCACACCCTAACGCTATCAGACTGTAACATTTTTGAAGAGATCTGCCATTAATAAAAAGGAGGCACTTTTACAGGATTCTTGTGTGTATTCACTGGTGAAGTTTATTCTCTAAGTTGAATGTTATTCTTTCTTTGTGATCATATTGTTTTCTGAAACTAATCTTTAAGAGTAACGTATGTTGCAGGATTTATCTTGGATACCCTATTTCCGACTTTAAAGATTTTGAATGTTTATCTTCTGATGTTTTCAATTAAGAAATTCTTAACTTCTTTTTAGTTGAATTTATCTTTTCTCATCTTTTATTTTGTCCATCATTTAAGCTACTAAAAGATCCAGTGAGTATATTATCTCTCCCTGTGAAAGTCTTCTTTATCGTTTCTGGTTGTATTTCATTTTTATTTAAACACAGACCCCATAGCCCAATGGATGTGTAGACTGCCTCAACCAATTTAAAAAACACTTTGACAACAAAACCTACCTATCTCTTTACCTAGCCTAACATCTAAAGTTACAAACAAAGCTAAGTCATATAGAGAGATCCCTCTCTGAAGCGGGAAGGGCTAGATCCCAGCTTTAAAAGTGGTTGGATAAAGTTACATTTGTAGATTTCTTTTGTTTCAACCTCTAGGAAATTTACTAAGTGCTAACATAATGGTGACTCCACTGGGGAAGAACTAAAATTGATATTTTCACGTTTTCTTTCCCCTAAAAAGAACGTTCAAATTTCAAAAAAAATAATGTTTAGAGTTTGACCAAACTTTGTACATATTATTNATATATATATATATATATATATATATATATATATATATATATATAACCAAAAAGAGTTTTGGCTCCCAAGAAATTTCATACCCAATCTCATCCAAACCCAGAACCCACGATAGTGATAGATAACCCCGAACGGTTGCTCAGGTGAAAGACCTTATCTTCTGGTTCAGTGAGTCATATTCCCCTTCATAAGTCTCCTTCCTTTTCCGAGAAGCCTGTTGCCTCTCAAAACTATGACCTTGAAAATTTTCCACAACGAAGCCTGGTTAGAACACGGTCCAAGAGTTCTGTGACTGAAATCGTCTTTGACCCAACTGTGTTGCAACCCCGAATCCCCGAAGTTCAGTCTCCCACGACTAAACCTCAAATCACTCCCTCAGCACTATCTAGTCCCTCCTCGTCCTCGTCTTCAACCACTACCTCGCCAAGCATCCAGGTTTTCATCCCACCTCCTCCACCCATCATGGCAGCTCGATATGCTCCTCTAGTGTTGGTTGCGCCACTACATGCCATGCCCCAAGACTATCAAACTAGACTCCCACAGTTCGACGCAATGGGACCTTTAAACGCCCAACAACATGTTGACAAAATGAATGATTATTTTGACCTGCAAGAAGTTGATGAGGCTGACGTTCAAATGAGATTGTTTTCCCAAAGTTTGACAGGTGACATCAAAAAATGGTTCAAATATTTACCTACCGCCTCAGTCCCTGACCTTGTCACGTTCCAAAGAAATTTTCTCAACATATGGGAGGTAAAGAAAAACCCTCTCCAAATACTGTCAAAATACGAGAATATAAGAATAAATCAAGGTGAGACGGTACAAGATTACTGCAGCCGGTTCAACAACCTATACAATGCAATTCCAACCGAAATCAAACCTCCACAGGGTCTGGCATTGATTAAATTCCCTGATGGATTTGATGCCGACATGTCATACCAACTAAGAGAAAGAAATTCTGCCACCCTGGAGGACATGCAGAAAAGTGCTATAACTGTGGAGGCCAATCTATTGGAAAAAAGGGCACGTCAGCGTTCAGAAAGGAGAGTCACAATTAAATAAGAACCTTCCATGTCGAACACAGATTCCAAATTGGATTCTTTGGCCAGAACAATGGAAATAATGCTAGAAAGATTGACTGTGTCAGACAGAAATCCTCCAAGAGACAACACACCTTCTCCTCAGGTTCGGAACCCCAATTTCAGGAGAAACCCTCCTCAAATCAGACAGAGGGATCCTGGGGATCAAAGAGAGAAGAGGGGTCCAGATCAATAGATTAGACCTCCCATGCAAGAAAACTATGTTGATGAAGGGGGGGAAGTGATTGAGGAATTGGAGGACACTCACATCAACCTCATGGGCATTCACGATAATGAAGCTATCTTCCTTACCCAAGAAGAGCAGGAAATTTTTATTCTAAATCAAACGAAAGTATATGAAGAAGCTAAAGATGTAGAACAACAAGCCTTTGAAAATGCTATTTTGGAGGTACACCGTCAATACAATCTGCGGAGTAAGAAGACAGAAGGGAATTCCCCAAAAAAGACGACTGAAACACAAAAGGTAGTCGAGACCAAGAAAATCCCTGAGCCATCTACTGAGAAGACTCCTGAGAAGATTACTGCTGAGAAGATTCCTGAGAAGAGTAAAGTCGACGCTCCTGTGAAGAAAAACATCACCATTCTGAAAAGGCCATCACAGCCCGAGGTTTCAACTATTAATCCACCGAGTACTTCTGAGTGAAAGAATTTGGTGGACAAATCAGAAATGGTGAGCTAAGGCAGAGCTCCTACACCCTTTAATCTGGAGGGGGAATTGGCCAAAATAAAAATTTCCATCCCACTTACAGAGTTGATGAACATAGGCGGTTATCGTTCATAGGTGATTAAAGCACTGGCCATTGAACCTGACATAGGCACGAAGGCCTTAACCATTGGATCAGCAAGTCATTCAGACACTGTGAACCTTACTGATGATCAACCCGAGCTTCTTTTCGGACCTGAAGTAGATGGTCGAGATGATACTGGTGAGGTCGCTCCTTTTTACATCAGTTTGAACATACACGACTTGATCTTGCATAACGCTATGCTGGATTTAGGTGCTTCCCACAACCTGATGCCTAAAGCAGTAATGGAAAAACTGGGACTGGAGGTCACCAGACCATACAAGGATTTACACTCGTTCGACTCCAACAAAGTCAAATGTATTGGTTTGATCAAGGATCTATGCATCACCTTGGTTCACATTCCTGCAAAAAGGATGGTAATGGATGTGATGGTTACAGACATCCTGTCGAAATATGGAATGTTGCTATCCTGGTCTTGGGGGGCGAAGTTGAAAGGAACCCTGCAGCTGGATATGTCTTACGCCACTATCCCAGTGTTTGGGCAACAGAGGAGGCTATACAGAGAAACATTGATGAAGTACATGGTCAGTAGCCAAGAAAAACCGCACAATTATCCCCTTTACTCTGCACATTCTGATTTAGATTTGTTCATCTTGTACAATGATGGTGATATGGAAGAGAAAGATACTCAGCTGATGGAAGACACAAATAGTCAAGATGAAAGCCCAGAAAGCATTGAGGTAGCAAAGATGAAGAACGTGATAACTGAAGAGTTACCCGCTGATTTTTGGAGCATGGATTTTGACGGAGCAGTGAGTAAAGAAGGAGCTGGAGCAAGAGTCTGGCTGCATAATCATAGAAACAGGTACTCAGAAAATCATTCCTACAAATTAATTTTCCAGTGCACTAACAATGTTGCCGAGTATGAATCTTTGATGCTTGGTCTGAAGCTTTTGAAAAAGGTTGGTGCTAAACAGATTATGGTAAGAGGTGATTCTGAGTTAATAATCAAGAAAATTAAAGGTGAGTATGCTACGAAACACCCACGTCTTAGAGCTTATAGGAATGTTGTTCTTGATGCCTTGAGGTGTTTTATTGAAGTTGACTTGCAGATAATGCCGAGGGGACAGAATATTCTGGCAGACGGATTGGCTACCTCAGCAGCCACCTGCAAGATTCCTTTCTGCCCAACTCGTCCATATACTGTTGAGGTGAAATGTAGACCAATCGTTCCCGACAATATCAGGTACTAGAAAGTGTTTGGTAATGACGATCAAATTGAAGACTTCCTGCAGTGTAAAAATGATTTTGAATGTACAAATATAGATTTAGAAAATGAAGATGAAAATGTAAATAGTTCTGATTTTGAAATTAATAGTGTAAATACTGTGGATTCAAGAGAATTAGGTGATGACGATTTGGATGTTGATGTTTTACAGTTGAAAAGAAATGTTTTACCTAGAGGCCTAGCTCCTTTAGAGGACTTGTTTGATTCTAACGATGTAGCCAAAAAACCAAAAATCGAAGCTCGTGGACAAGATGTAAAAGATTGTAATATAGGGAATGAAGAGAAACCTAGGATGGTCAAACTGTCTAAATCATTACCCCCAGAGAAAAAAACTCAAATACATTGAGTTGTTCAAAGAATTTTCGGATGTTTTTGCCTGGGGCTATGAAGATTTGAAATCCTATGATACCAACATCATACAACACAGTATTCCAATAAAAGAAGATCAAAAACCGTTTAGGCAGAAACTTAGGAGGATAAATCCCAAGTTGCTCCCTCTGATAGAAAAGGAAATCAAGAAAATGTACGATGTCAAGATCATAGTTCCATTATGTTTTTCCAAGTGGGTCTCTAATCTAGTCCCTACACATGAGAAAACCAGGGAAATCAGACTCTGCATAGATTTTCGAAATCTAAATAAAATCTCCCTGAAAGATAATTACCCCTCGCCGAAAATGGACCACATCCTGCAAAGGGTGGCCGGGTCCAGTCGAATTTCTTTGCTGGATGGTTTCTCAGGTTACAATCAAGTCTTAGTTCACTTGGACGACCAAGACAAAACCGCCTTCACCACACCATGGGGCACTTTCATGTATGTGAAAATGCCTTTCAGTCTGATGAACGCCGGAGCCACATTCCAGAGGGCGATGGATATCACCTTCGTGGAAGAATCAGGTAAGTTTATTGTCGTCTATTTAGATGATGTGACTGTGTTTTCTCAATCTGATGACGAACACCTAAGGCACCTCAGACGAGTCTTCGAAAAGTGTAGGAGGTTTGGGATTTCTTTAAATCCTAAGAAGTTCCTTTTCGGGTTAGAAGAAGGAAAACTGCTTAGGCACATCATCTCCAAAGATGGAATCAGAATAGACCCTAGCAGAATCGAGGCTATACAAAATTTAGAACATCCAAGAAACCTCAAAGAACTACAGTCTTTTATCGGAAGAATTAACTTTCTACGAAGATTCATTCCCAATCTGGCATAACTCCTCAGTAACATTACAAACATGCTTAAAAAGGACGTAAAAATAAAATGGGACGCTGAGTCAAGACAATCTTTCGAAAAATTCAAACGAGCACTCACAGAAGCCCCTGTTTTGATCAGTCCAAATTTTACTAAGGATTTCTATCTCTTTTCTTTCGCCTCTGAACATACTATAGCAGCGGTGTTACTGCAGAAGAACAATGAAGGGTATGAACAACCCATAGCTTTCTTTAGCAAAGCATTAAGAGATGATTCTCTAAATTACAAGATCATGGAGAAGCAAGCTTTTTATTTGGTAAAGGCCATAAAAGACTTTAGGGTCTACATTCTCCATTCCCACACCATAGCTTATGTTCTGAACACAGTAGTAAAGGACATATTGACACAGGACAATCCAGATGGAAGAAGGGGAAAATGGATTGATGTCATTTTAGAATACGATATAGAGATTAAGCCCACTAAACTAATCAAAGGTCAAGGCCTTGCTAAATTAATGGTTGAATCTAACTTTCATGCTCTTGCCATTAATTTTCTAGATGTGGCAGATGAACAGGGTGAGATGGCGACTCCAAACGTGAGAGAGGTATTTCTCAACTCTCCATGGTATGCAGACCTTATATTCATTTTACAAAATTTACAAGCTCCCCTTGGTTTGACTAAGACTAAAGCTATATTTTTAAAGTTGAAAGATTTGAAATTATGTATTCTAGAAGGAAATTTGTATTGGAAAGATCCTGCAAGCATTTTTTTAAATTGTTTACTGAAAGATGAAGCTGATAAAGTGTTTCAAGAGCTTCATGCAGGAGAGTGCAGTGGCCATTTGAACTGGAAGGTCACAGCCAACAAAATACTCAGAGCTGGATTCTACTGGCCCACTCTATTTTCCGATGTGCATCAGAAGGTAACAACATGCCACCAGTGCCAACTGTTTGAAGGCAAAAGGAAACTCCTTCCTTTACCTCTGAAACCAATCTCAGTTGACACCCCTTTTTAGCAATGGGGGCTCGAATTCATTGGAGAAATACACCCCCGTTCTTCAGGCCAACACAGGTGGATTTTTAATGCCACCGATTATTTTACCAAATGGATCGAGGCAGTACCAAGAAGGCAAGCCACTAACTCTGTTATTATTAAATTCCTAGAAAATAATATTTTATCTCATTTTGGTTGTCCTAGGAAGATTATAACTGACAATGCAGCTGCCTTTCGGTCGAAGAAACTCATAGATTTCTGCAACCAATATCACATTGGTTTGGGGCATTCCACAGCCTACTACCCTCAAGGGAATGGGCTGGCGGAATCTTCAAACAAAACTTTGGTAAATATCATCAAGAAAACATTGCAGGAAAACAAAAAATCATGGCACAATAAGTTGGTGTTTTCTTTATGGGCTGACAGACTGACCACCAAAAGGTCAATTGGTATGTCACCATACCAGCTGGTATATGGTACAGTGGCAGTTTTCCCCACTTCTTTGGGAGTTCCTGTCATGAAGTTACTTCAAGAGGTACAAGCTGAGCCAAATGACTCACAGAGAAGGATCAACTAGATGATCTAGTTGCAACACTCTAGGGAGGATGTTTTCAACAAAACACAGATCGTCCAATAAAACATCAAGAAGATCTTTGACAAACGAACCAAGGAGGATGATTTTGAGGTGGGAGATTTGGTTTTGAGATGGGATGCCAGGAATGAGGACAAGGGAAAGAATGGGAAATTCGACAATCTGTGGACAGGGCCATACATGATCCAAGTTTTCAGGGGAAACAATGCTTTCTTGCTAAACAACACCGATGGGTCAGATCTGCCAGGAGCACCTGTGAATGGCAGAATGTTGAAACATTATGTCCCACCTTAGTAGAAGATTTGAGTGCTCACTCTCCATTGTACATACCAGTTTAAGTTTCATTTTTCACTTGCATTTTCTGAGTGAGGAACATTAGTCAATTGGTTGAAGCCCGAAGAGAAGGCCCTAAGCTGCTGACCATTGTTTTTCCAATGTTTGAGAATAAAACCAACGAAGACTGCTAGGCAGAAATTTCCAGGACTACAAGAACCAAGATTCTTGGCATTTCATAGGGAAAGTACCATCCCCAGGTGGAGCCGCTATTATCACCCCATAAGTTATGGGAATCAACTGGTGACTGGGATATTATCTGTCTCTAGTATTTTGGTTGACAAATGATTTTTCATTCTGCAAATAATTTGAAAAGAAAAAGAAAAAAGAAAAAAGAAAAAGAAAAAAGAAAAAAGAAAAAGGAAAAAGAAAAAGAAAAAGAAAAAGGGAAAAGAAAAGAAAAGAAATAGAAAAAGAAAAAGAAGAGAAGAAAAAGAGGGCATATAAGAACTGAAATAAAAGCCCCATGCAATAATAGTAACTTGGCCATACCTTTCAAGCATGGCCAAGTTCTTTTAAATTTGATGTTGATAGGGTAGTGAATGATTTGGCTAAACAGTTTAATCTTAGCCAAAATGTCTAGGTTAGATTAGTGAATAAATCTGGCCAGACTGTCTAATCCTGGTCAGATAGCCCTAGGGTAGAGTAATTTCTTAACCCAACAGTTTAATTTGGGTTAACTGTCATAGGAAGATAGGTTAGCATGTAGGTTAGTTGCTTCATTGGTTCACTCCAATAAAACCAGCTCGATGTAAAATGTCACACCATGTCTCAAATGTCTAAAGGATAGTTTGGTCGAAGCCCCATGGTGGTGTCTCCTTGAAAATTTGGGGGAAAAAAACCCATAAAATGCATATATACTAAGTTTTCCCCCAGCACATGTGATTTTCCGCTCCCCATTTATGCCCCCTGCACATTTTGACGATCTAGATCGCAGTTCTCAGATCTACGACGCACAGAGCATTCTGGACCCCCCCCCGACCGTTCTGATTTTAACTGAGGGGGGGCGTTCCGGAATCGGTGATAAGAATTGCGCAGATCTGGACGGTCCAGGAATGAGCGCATAAATCCACGATCCAGATTGGATTCTGGACCCCCTCGTACGTTCTACCTTTAATGGAGGAGGGGGGGTCCGTAATGAATGATAAATGACACGCTAAGATCTGCGGACAGGAAGAGGGCATGTAGATCAACGGCCCTAATTGGATTTCAGACCCCCCCTGATGATCTGCTTTTAACTAAGGGGGGGGTTCCGGAATGGTTTTTCCCTCTGGCGGGCCCCTTGTCATACGTGGCGTCAGCCTATTGGTCCCAAAGTCCCATCACCATCTTCTATCTGACAGCTCCCGTCACTCATGGATGTCATCTTCCACTTGTTCCACTTTCTCCCGAGGTATGTCACATCCCATAAATGTTGTGAGTATCCTACCCCTTTTCACTCATGAACAACCCCTTATTGCGACTTTCACCTCCAATCCCTAGTAGCCACGTCACTCGTCCATATGTTTTGGCCACCGTCACCTGCCATCTCACCCCCAAGTGGCCCGTTGTCCATTTATTACTGGATAACATACCCGTTATCCTTCTGATTTGTCTCCCGCGCCCCAACCGACCCCAGTTTTAAATAAAATTATCGTTCTCCTCCATTTTCATTGTTCACTCGTCGCACTATAAAATCTCATAGCCATCCCCTCCGTTACATCCCGTCGCCTTCATCCACAGTCATTCAACCCTACTAACTTCATGTTTATTGTAGGTATTGTTGCAGAGATGGTGCCAAAGCCAAGACAAGCAAAAGGAGAGGAGAATCCTTTTCTCCCGCCTCCTGTCAACCTGGACAAAATCCCATTGGTCGACAAAGACAGATTGATCTCTGATACCAAGTGTGATTTTGATTTTTCAGACCTCCAGTCATGGCTCCGGGAGGTTTTCCTAGACCAGAGCGATAAAATTGGGCTCTGGGAGTCTAATTTACCCCATTACCTTTTTCCCCAGATTCACCATTTCCCTGAGTTCGCACTTAAATGCCAAGCTCACTACATCCGCGAACAGAGAGCCATCATATCCTCATCTGAAGACACCCTATTCCTCATCACGCCCGAAGACATAGACTAGATGATGCAAATTCCCTGTGCCGAATCTACGTCTCCTTTCAACCTAGAAATCCTTACTAAGTTATATCATAAGATGACTTTTCCCCAGAGAGCTCAAATATTCGAGATTTTCCTTCCCCCCTCCGCTCAATTCCCTTCCACAAAACCCCCTTACATTTCGTCCATGTTCTCCACTAAGGGAAACCAAGTAATCTCCTCCCTTTGTTCCATGCTAGGTTACTATTCCGACCAGTGGGTAGATGAGCCCATTTTGGGTTTCCTATCCATTTTCTCCAATGATGAAAAACCCACAACACAGTTTGATTACATCACCTTATTGGCCGACAATATTCACGAACAGTTCGTGAATTTTTGCACGGAAGGCATGTTCATATATTCGTCTATACTGGCATACATGTTTGTCTACTTTCAAGCAGATAAATTTAGTTTTTCCATGCAGAAGATGGACGCAGATGGAAGGCCTCAGCCAGTCACAGCATGGACCTCTTTTCTGAAGCATAACTCCACAGAGTACAACTTCAAAGAATTCATTGACCTGTTCTACCACCCTGTGGTAAGCATGTTGAGTGGCAGGCCCGAGCCTCGAATAAACGACGAAGTCTAGAGAATTCTACATCTCTCGGACAACACCAAGACTGGAGATTGGTACCTGTATCAAAACCATACCGAGATCAGAGTATTCGGGTGCGAGTTGGCACCTTACAAGCTTCCTAAGTATGTGTCGGTAAGAATCTTTGCTATAGAATACATAAGACAAATCATGAATTCAGATGATATCCATTTCGTGTCTTTGAAGAAAAAGCAGCAGCTTCGGATCAAGGGGCAGATTGGCTCCTTCATATGCAACAGTTGAGGCACCGGAGAAGAAGCTAACCAGATGCTGAGAGAGATGAAGTTTTTCTTAAGCTCCCCATGGCACTATAATCCATACGGGATCATCTCAGAAATGTGGGTGAAGAACAAAAATATCCCGTATGTTCACGAAGCTAAGCCCAAGATTGAGAAATTCGCTAATCAGACGGTGTGGGTGCCTGACACCTTGATTGAAGTGGAACAACAGGTTCCACCTACCACTGTGCCACCAACTTCCACACCACAAGTACCTAAGGAAAAAAGGCCTCGACAAGAATCATCTCCGCCTGTCACAGAGGTGTCGTCTGAAGAGTTCCAGTTACATACTAAGAGGCCCAAGATAGCCACAGTTCCTAGCCCTACTGGTGAGAAAGAGGTCCCGCCTACCACAGTGACTAAGTCTGTCATTCCACCCTTCGGGTCGAGCCTGTATAAGGAAATCACCCCAGTTGTGTCGAACAAATTCATAGACTCGCCACTGGATACTCAGCCGGGAAAGATTGGGCCCAAGTTGAGTATTTTCGAGAAGTACGAGATGATTAAGAAAAAGAATCAGACTCTTACCAGCAGCACCTATGCTCAGTTTCGAAAGCAAACGCCAACTACGAAGCACAGGCTGTTGTCTGCATTTGACATAGAAAAGGGCAGGATGCACATGGCCTTCCTCTAGGCGCAGGTACCAGACCCCAAGGTAATCACAGACTACAAGAGGGCCACCTTCGAGTTTTAGACGAAGGACGTGCACCACACAGATCAGATGGATTTGCACAAACAGACTGGGGAGATGGTATTTCACACATTGGCACATTCTTCTACTTCAGCGGAAAAACTGCAGGTGTCACTCAACAACGCTCAAACACAGCTCAAGCTGGAGAAGATTTCATCCTTCGCAAAAGATAACATAATTAAAACTTTGGAGGAGCTGGTCCTCAAGATCGGTTGTGATCCCTCGAACATCAAAGATGCAAAAGAGATGATAAAAAAGAAGAATGCAGATATCGCCTCCTTGAGGAAACAGCTGAAGCTCCCTCCTACAGAAGACTCGCAGGCAAAGGAGATAGCAGAGAAAGAAGGCAAGAAAGACGAAATGTTCAAACTGCTTATGGAGCAGAATGCACGACTCAAAGAAATGGAAGCAGAGATGGAGAGATTATTAAAAGAGAAGGAACAAATGAAGCCAATGGAAGTCATTCCATTGAGTGCCATCCCAATCTCAGGAGAAAGCACACCAGCAGTGGCAGCAATCCCATCTGCAACTCCAGTGACACCACAAGAGGGGACAACCGACCTCGCCAAATCCATGAAAAAGATGAACCTGCAAGAGACAGAAATCAGCAGGCTTAAGAAGGAAGTTGAGAACCTCCAAGAACTCAAAACTTCTTTCCAGACCAGTCTCTCCAAAGAAAAGAAGGTAACGGAGCAACTCAGGAAGGAACTACAGCAGCTCCAAAATAAAACAGTGGCAGGGAAGACTTTGGCTGAGGTCAAAGAGAATGTATGGACAAACATCACAAAGTCCATAAATGAAATCTGGCCTATGATCCAAATCATGTTTGAGCAGAACGAGTTGGTCCAGAGAAGTAAACAGGCCATTGAAAAGATCAGAGTAGAATTGGAAGATAGACCAACTCAGGCAAATGAGATCATCAAATTCCTAAACTCTAAGACCAGAGAAGAGCTAGAAGAGTTGAAGATCGAGGACAGAACAAAGACTATCCTTGAGGTCAAAAGAGTTTTGACCAAAAGGGGATTAATGCTTCAACTAGAAGAAAAGGTTCAGACCATGGACCTAGGGGTACATAAATTCTTCAACAAGATCGAGGCTCTCCAGAAGAAAGGTCTCCCCGGTTTGAAGGTTATTAATGATAAACCGATGACACTCCCAGATTACAAAAAGAGACTGTCTGAAGTGTCTAAGGACAGTTCAAAGTTCGCTGGCATACAAGGGAGCATCACTGGCAAAGCATTCCTGGACACTCTTCAGTTGTACATCAGCATCCAACATGAGATTCGATACATATTCCTCACTAAGCCCACATTCGCCAAATATACGGAAATGGACGATGTGTATCGGATACTGCTCAAAGTCACAGTGCGTAGTCATCTCAGATGGGAGGAACTCTGTGATCTGATTGATTAGAAGACGAGTTGTCTAGGTCCAGTCACCTGTCTAGTCAGATGAGGTCGTGCAAGGGCTTCATCAACGATCTACTCAGGATTTCCGCGTATAATTGCACCAAGTCATCAAAAAGTTTTGAGCAGTTAAATTAGTTATGCTAAAAATAGAATGAGCATGTCCTGATCAGTTATGACAAGAACGTTTGTAATTTGAATTATAAATACTTCACCTTTCAAAGTATTGAGGGTTGTTGATCTTCACACCCTAACACTATCAGACTGTAACATTTTTGAAGAGATCTGCCATTAATAAAAAGGAGGCACTTTTACAGGATTCTTGCGTGTATTCACTGGTGAAGTTTATTCTCTAAGTTGAATGTTATTCTTGCTTTGTGATCATATTTATTTCTGAAACTAATCTTTAAGAGTAACGTATGTTGCAGGATTTATCTTGGATACCCTGTTTCCGACTTTAAAGATTTTGAATGTTTATCTTCTGATGTTTTCAATTAATAAATTCTTAACTGCTTCTTAGTTGAATTTATCTTTCTCATCTTTTCTTATGTCCATCATTTAATCTACTAAAAGATCCAGTGAGTATATTATCTCGCCCTATGAAAGTCTTCTTTATCGTTTCTGGTTGTATTTCATTTTTATTTAAACACAGACCCCATAGCCCAATGGATGTGTAGACTGTCTCAACCAATTTAAAAAACACTTTGACAACAAAACCTACCTATCTCTTTACCTAGCCTAACATCTAAAGTTACAAACAAAGCTAAATTATATAGAGAGATCCCTCTCTGAAGCGGGAAGGGCTAGATCCCAGCTTTAAAAGTGGTTGGATAAAGTTACATTTGTAGATTTCTTCTCTTTCAACCTCTAGGAAATTTACCAAGTGATAACACCGTCCTTCATACAACCCTGGTTTGTGTCCTTGTGCTAATGCGCGATTGCGATCATGACAAGAGTGGTTTAAAAACAACTCTCTTTTTTCCCCCACAATCCTCCTCGTGCTTCCATGTATAAATTTGTGAGTATCATGGTTCTAATAGCGGCCCTCTCAAGGAAAATTAACATATGATCATGTCCTAGCCTCGCAATCCTTCCTATCCATCGATTTATCGCTTTCGGCGATGATATGTGATCAATGAATGCTATCAATGACCTTTAAAGTCTACGCAACTCCTGTCCCTGATATGCTACAGGATCATCGATATCATGATCTTGATGATCTTGTATGAACCGATGACTCAAATCTATGCCTTTCACATCTACAGAACATATATGCCCCTTCTCGACCAATGGTCGAGATCACCTTCATGATTCCAAGCTTCAGGCATTTGAAATCTCAAACCTCACTACTCTCCGTACTCCAATCTTCCGGAGTTAACAATTTGTTGCAAGTTGTCTCCCTGAACCTACTATCAGGATCTCCTCCACAAGTCCAGCCTTCAGGACTTTCAGTTCTCAAATCCTTTCCACTAGTGACTGGTTATCTTTCGAAGTGGAATATCTGCTGACACGTATCCTCCCCGATCAATGGTTGTACTCCCACTTCAGGACATTGGTCTTCTCAACTAGATCAACAGTCCTACAATTCCCTCCTTGATCGACGATTGAAATCTTCTCCCAGTTTTCATACCCTTTCCTCCTCCCTTTTTCTTCCAGAGTTCTAGATCTGCTGCTATGTTTCCACCTTCGCATCGATGACTCTCGTCATTTCATATTTATGGGCTTCGAAAACCTCAAATGTCAAACCTTTCCTTCATCCAATGATTTTTATCTGGAGGCTATAATCCACTGACGCGTGTCCTCTTCAGATCAATGACTAATGTTTGCTTCAGGACTTTACTCGGAGTACATAGATTTTCTCCACATCTCACCTTCTTATGATGACTATAAATCACTCAAGAAATTTATCTAGAGTGCTCAGATCTTCACCACGACTCCTCTCCTGGTCCGACGGCTCAGATTCACTTTAGGTTATCTGACGACTTGGATCTTCTTCGGCTCTTCGGGCTTCACAAATCTCAAATATTAACTTAGAGGTTCAATACAATTTTCCCGGAGCTCGCGATATATTTTCAAGTGTCCCCTCACAGATCAACAACTCTCGACTCTTAGAATATTCTCTCTTTGGGAGTTTCAAGTCTCAAACTTGCCTCCTCCTGAACTCACGATATTTGACGATTTAGATTATCTTGGTTTATCTTACGCCTCAGATTTCCTTCGTATGATCTAACGGCTCAGGTCTCCTTCGAATGATCGAATGGTTGATATTATACTTTATCTCTTAGGCTCTTCGACCTTTGACAATATCAATCCTTAATATTTGACCAATCTCCCTATGTAAACAAGGGTTAAAACCTATGCACTTCACCTTGATCAGAAGACTCTCGACCCTCTGTGCTCAGATCCAATGCTGGAGTTCTGTTCTTCTTATCTATGTTTCCTTTGTTCGTTGGACATAGATCCAATGGTCCATACTCCTACTTACAACCAAACTTGATGGTTGTTGATGCTCCTCCTCTTGGGCTTTCAACTTCTTCTGTCTTTTGAAGATTTAGTCAGCATTCAAAGGTTTTCGCCTTTGAACTTTCTCCTACGAACTTGACTATCTTGGCTCTCGCTTACGATCTTGCAAGCCTTATCTCTTCTGATCTTTTGGAATTAGAATAAGTCTGTCACTCACACATTCCTTGCATTATCCCTTCTGAGCTTGATATCCATGAAGATTATGATCTTCCACACACTCTTTGCTCTTCTGGGATTTCATTAAACTCAGATCCAAAGGATTTCTTGACAATAAATTATTCTCGTCCTCCTAGCGTTTTCCTGGATTGATGCACAATTTTCATTGTTTCTCCTTACAAAGTGTTCAATAACTTTGTTTCTTCCTAAACTCAACACAGAGATCCTTCTATGCACTCTTGCACTCACTCGATGTCCTCCTAGAAGATCTCTACAAGGTTCTCAGTAAATATGCTTCTTTTTGCTTCTTCTACACAGTCTCACCTTTAAGGTATTCAGTAGCCTTGAGGTTCCTCTTGAATTTTTGATCACTCTGGTGCGCCCTCCTGGCACATTCTTTTCTGATTCCACAAAATTCAGATGCGCACTCCTTGCGTTGGCTACAAAACCTCAAATGTTCTATTGTGCACTCCTTGCACAGCCTAAAGAATCTAGAACGATATTATAAAACTCAATGAAGATAAAATAAATCTGTCTCCTACTGCAAATGAAACTTATCACACATCCACAACATTCATTCATGAAAATACACAAACACACGATATGCAGGAAAAATTGCTTTTCTATTATCTTTGTGTGTCTATACAAATGTTTACAAAAACTGGATTGCAACAGAGTCCTATTTCTCTTTAGTTTTGTTCATAACTATTCTACCTCCTAAGTCTCCTATGACTCTCTCTACCCAAGATCTCTCTATCAAGTCTCCTAATTACAAAACGAGGGCTCTATGAGCTTATCCTCTTCATCGAATTAGTGCCATCACTATCGCAGTTATGACACCATACTCCTACGACTACATTCCATAAATGTTTATCCAGACCTGACTATGATCTGGACTTCCTACAAGTAACCATTTAAGGCAACCCTAACCACTACCTATTCAAAGGCATGGCCTGGCATTTATCAGCCTTACAACATGCATAAATTCGTATAGGATTATATTCAAAATTTGAAAATAAAATGGGAGGGTCGGTACCTCTCCATTTCTCCATTGTGTGTCTATGTGCAGGCATGCTGACTCATTTGATGAGGTGGAGCGATGCTCCTGCATCATACTCCAACACTAGGAAAAAACATGAGCTCCTGCTCATGAGCTCCTTTTCTCCAGTGTTGAAATCCTCCTGGAGCCCAAACTCTTTTTTGGAGTTGTCCTCTTGCTCCTCTCCAGCTATGTCGTTGTTGTTGCTGCTGCATCTTCTTCTTCCTCTTCTTCTTCTTTTGAGATGCTATGGCAGGCTCTCCTCTTATCAACTTCTCTTTGTTGACTTCTTCTTGCGCTGTACTCAATATCAACTTCTTGATCTCCTCTATCACTCTGTCCAAGTACTCTAGTGGCTGGCTCTTATTATGTAGTCTTCTTGGCTATAAATCTTCCTTATTAGTGGGTGGATCGACTTGATCTCCCATGTTGTCTTTACTTCCTCTTGTGGAAGTAATTTTCCACTTTGTTGTAGACTCCAATTCCACAATTTGATCTTCGAGCTTCCGCTCATCTTCCTCCTCTGACAAATTGTCTTATGCTAGCATCTCTTATGTTGGTTCAAGTCCAACTTCTTCCAGTTTCTCCTCTGGCTGGTATGCTCCTCCATCTATTTCCAATCTGATCCGATCGATGTGCTAGATTTGCACCATTAGCCTTCCCTCTAGGGATTCCAATTCTACATATATATCAACAAGGTATATGATGTTTGTTTCTCTTTCTATTGTCAGCTCCAATGCTGTATTCATCTTTGTTTCATCTTCCTGGCTGAAAATTTGAGCCATTCTTCTAAATTCTCTTCTCCTTCTTCTGGGTTAGACATCAGTGTCTGCTCCATTTCTTTCTCTTCTCCTTGGGTAGATTATGATATCTTCTCCATCATCATGATAGTCACCGTTGGTTTTCCTTCTCTTGTTGTTGTATTTGCAACACATGATTTAGCCTCAACTGGGATATCTGGTAGGAATATCTGAATTCCCCCAATAATCAGAATGCTCCTCTAATCCTCTTCTTGGATGGTGAGAGTATTTAAATTCTCATCATATTCATTCACATGGTATGCAAATCCACATGAATATTTATCCATCAGTACTCCTTGCTGATATGAACTCTCAATAGAGTCTGTGAGACTCTTAGATAGTCTCATATCTTTCCCCCTGTCCACCTGGCAATTTGGGACCTCTCTTCTACCCACCTGGAAGTCTATGAGATCAATTGATCCCATCTCATTTCCCACCTAGAAATTTTAACTTTGAACACTTCTCCTCTGGAAGTATACGAGACCTTCCATTGATCTCTTTCCATTGCCCACCTCGCAACTTGAAATTCCATTTCTACCCACCTGGTAGTTTATGAAATACTCTGCTAATCTCATATCATTGCCCACCTAAAAATATAAATTTCCACTACTGGCCTCCTGACAGTCTATGAGATCCTCCAATGATATCATTTCATTTCCCACCTAGAAATTTGAAAATTCATCTCTGCCCTCCTGGCAGTTTATGAAATCTTCATCTGATCTCACCTCCTCCTCATCACTGACATTCCTTCCCATTTCTGGTCCACAGATGTGAACCACTTACTCTTCATCTCTAAGGATTTCGACATACCTCAACCACCTCTTCAACATATGTTGTTTTCCTCTGGCCAAAAAATCTCTTGATTGGCCACTTCACCTTCTTCTTCATGGGCCACTCATACACCCACTACACTTTAGCATCTCGCTACATTTTTAATGTCAATTGCTCCATCCTCACTCTTATTTCAACAAGCTCCAAATCCATCTTTGGATTTCATTTATGATTGCAGCCTTCTATTCAACAACACTCATGAACTTCATTAGCCATTTCTACCCTCTACCTGCCCTCCTGGAAATCCTATGGATTACTCTACACCTGAGAGCATCTCCATATTCTCTTACAACTCACCTAGATGTTTAAATTTTTGTTGCTACGCTCATGCAACAACCTCCTCACAGAGCATCAGTACCCTACTTTCTTCACCTGCTGACTACATGAAAATTCTTGTTTGTGATACCACCTGATGTTATCGGGTCATATCCTTTTACTGTGTCTCTTGTCTGCTACCTGCAAACAAAATAACGACCTCCCCCTCTTTCTCTTTTGCCTGAAATATATAGACAGAAATTCAAGATCTGATACCACCTGATGGTGTGTATCAGAGTATATCCTTTCTCTACTCTCTTCTACAGAAATAAACAATCTGTTCTCTGATACCACCTGATGCAGCCCCCCTACCCTCCTAGGGTTATGCGACTTCCTGGTCTAGGATCTTTCTAACTACATAGTCGAATTGACTCCTCGGGTTCCTATTTGAACCCAAATCAAATATACATAGGTACCTTTTTCCTTCTGTGTGCGGGTCTATTAGACCCACAGGCTAATTTCTGCACACTCCCAAAACACTAGTTCAAGCGTAAGCTCCTTTGGCATTAGCCCCTCCTTCATATGACCATGGGTCGTGTCCTTGTGCTAATCCATGATTGTGGGAACAACAACAGTGGTTTCAAACCAACCCTCTTTTCACCCCGCAATCCTCCTCATGCTGCCATGTATCCATTTGTGAATACCATGGTTATAATTGCGGCCCACTCAAGGAAAATTAATGTCCAAGCATTTCCTGGCCCTGCAATCCTTCCCGTCTGTCGATCTCTCACTTTTGGCAATGATCCATGATCAACAAATGCTAATGAATCCCCTTTCTTCACATGTGTCCTTAGAATATGACCTTTAAAGTCCATGCAACTCATGTCCTTGATATGCTATGGGATCGTCGATCTCACGATATTGACAATATTTTCTGAACCGATGGCTCAGATCTACGCCTTTCACATATACATACCAGATCTTCCCCTTCTCGATCAATGGTCATGATCACCTTCATTATTTTAGGCTTCGAGTGTTTTAAATCTCAAAAATTGCTACTCTTCGTACACCAATCTTCCAGAGCTAACGATCTGTTTCTAGCTGTCTCCCTGAACCTACGGTTAGGATCTCCGATGCGAGTTTGGGCTTCGGGAATTTTAGTTCTCAAATCCTCGCCATTGTTGACTAGTTATGACATGTATCCTCCCCAATAAATGGTTGTACTACCGCTTCAGGACTTTGGTCTCCTCAATAAGATCAACGGTCCTACAATTCCCTCATCGATTGATGATCAAAATCTTCTCTGGGTTTTCAGACCTTTTCCTCCTCCTCTTTTCTTCCAAAGTTCTAGATCTACTGCCACGTGTCCACCATCACATCGAAAACTCTCGTCGTTTTAGATTTCTGGGATTCATAAATCTCAAATGTCAAACCTCGTCTTCCTCCAATGATTTCTATCTGGAGGATATAATCCACTGAAGTGTGTCCTCCTCGGATCAACGACTAAGGTTTACTTAGGGACTTTACCTGGAGTACATCAATTTTCTCCATGTATCCCCTACAGTTGACGGCTATAAATTTCTCCAGAAATTTACCCGGAGTGCTCATATCTTCACCACATCTCCTCTCCTAGTCCAATGACTCAGATTAACTTTGGGTGATCTGACAACTCGGATCTTCTTCGGCTCTTCAGGCTTCGTGAATCTCAAATCTCAACTTAAAGGTTCAATACAATTTTACCAGAGCTCATGATCTATTGACAAGTGTCCCCTCGCAGATCGATGACTCTCAACTCTTTGGCTATTCACATTTTGAGATTTTCAAGTCTCAAACTCACCTCCTCCTGAACTCACGATATCTGACAGCCCATATTCTCTTGGTAGATTCGACGCCCGAGATTTCCTTTAGATGATCTAACGACTCAGATATCCTTCGACTGATTGAATGGTTGATATTATACTTAGGCTCTCTAGCTCTTTGGCCTTCAACAATCTCAATCCTCAAGCTTCGACTAGTCTCCCTGTGTACACAAGGGTTGAAACCCATGCACTTCACCTTGATCAGACAATTGTCGACCATCTGTGCTTAGATCGAACGCTAGAGACCTGTTCTTCTTCTCTGCACTTCCTTTGTTCACTAGAAATAGATCCAATGGTCCAGACTCCTCCTTGTTAGCACAATAATTTTCATCTACAACAGGCCTAACTATCAGATTTTCGGGTTTTTGCTAAAGTGTTAACTCCCTCAGTGGTAAAGTGCACAACCTACTATACTACCAAGACACCTAAACACAATGGGTTCGACATTATAAAAGACCACCAATTTCTCTACACATGTTCAATATTGAAGGTGTTGAGTTTTTACATTTCTACCTAAACCTGCACACAGGCGCAACATAAGTGGCGCTACCTAATATTTCTGGAGAAAACGAATTGTGCAGAGTTCTTTTACCAGTTTTTAGTCACTAACTTGAAACTTGTATTCTGCATAATTGAAAAGGTAGTTTTAAAAACTGGAAGAGGTTTTTGTTCATAACATGCCAAGAAACAAAAATCTCTCTCATTTTTTCAAAATGTGTTATGGTTTGAGAGATATCATACATATAAGTGGCCCTACCAAGTTGTTTTACAGCGACGCTGCCTAATTTCCTGTAGCGGTCATGGTTTTGATATTCGCCTTATTGGGAGGTTTCCACATGTCAAGGAGGGTTCGAATGAATTCTCAAGGATCAGTTAGATTTCAAGGGAAACCTTCACCTAATATTTATCTCCAGCAAAGGCCTCATTCAATGAGGTGGAGACATTTTATTAATGACTTCCAACAAATTCCTGAAAATTAGCAGTTTGTTGGATTTTTGTCTCTTTGATTGTTGCCACCTATCTCCAAGGATTAGAATCCAATGGAGGATATGGGATTCGACCTCATTAGTTCATTTGGATGTTATTTTCTATTTAAAGAATGAAATATCTCTTGGAGAAGAGGGGGATTCATGATCCAAGAGGGGAGAGAGCTAGAGGAGTAGTTTATTTGCTCAATTGTAAGCCCGAGGGCCTGTTTTAATTAGCATTTATGCCATTAGAGATTCATAAGAGTTTCTTATCAGACTTTGTGTTCTTTGTTATCATTCTATCTTGTCATATTTCTTGAATAATATTTACATATTTTGAGGATCAAAAGATGCCTTTGGTTAATGAATTCATGAGCTACAAATGATTTGTGGTAATTGCTTGTTAATCACAGTTTATTGTTCAATCACTTTTCAATCTATATTACAAAAATGATCTCTATTATGTGGTTTTTCTTCTCTTTGTTTACCTTCTATTATTATATCCATATTTTCATCAGACTTTTGTTTGGTAGGTAGCTTGATTGCCTTTGATATGTAGGATGTTATGACTCCATGCCCAATGGAATGTATTTGTAGCAGTCTGATGCCCTCCTTTTTACTCTCCTCTTGATGATCCACCTATTCAAACTATTTTAATCCATTTACATTTCTATGTTGCCAATATTACTCTCATTTGGATTATGGGATTGACTCTTGGATTGATAACATAATTGGCACCGTTGTCGGGGACGGATTTGTGTAGATTGAAAAGCTCCCTAGGAAGAATGACATTGCACAGCTCCAACATTAGATGGTGACTGAAGTTGGACACCTTCAAGAGTGCACAATCACCATGGTGACTCCATTGTTTAGAATATGTTGGTGACTCCACTGGGGATGAGAAAAATCAAATGTCTATGAAGGATATCATGGCCAGGAGGTTTTCCCCACTCAATTTCTCATCCATAGATGGTTATCCACATCTTGTTCCTCAAATTGATGAATGGAAAGATCTGCTGCCCAGATTTTATGAAGGTGATGATGACAACTCTTTTGAGCATGTTCATGAATTTCATGCTTTGATGCAGCATATTGACATCCATCGTGAAGATATATTGATGAAAATTTTCATGTATTCATTGAAAGGCAATGCAAGGAAATGGTATAGAACACTCCCTGCTTCTAGTATTTCCTCTTTGAAGGACTTTCATGATGTTTTTTATTATCATTGCAAGATAATTTATCCAGCTGAAAGACTTTGAGAATTGTTGTGAGGGGTATGCACCATATATTCAAGATTCAGCAAGTGATTCCTCTAGTAGTGATGATGAAGGGGATGATTATAGAGAGAAAGACTTAGATGATGAGTTTCATAATTCTTTTCCTAAATTTGGAGAACAAATCCATCATTCATGTCAAAATCTAGGTCCCCGAGAGAATGATCAATATGGACAATACATCATTTCCCTTTCTCCTCCTTCTCTCGATTCTTTAAGTCAAGAGGTCATCTTAGGTTCAGATTTATTTCATCATGAGAATAATGTTGCAGCTTGTCATGAATGAATTCATAGCTTACCAGTTGTTGTTGTAATCCCTCCTATTGTTAATGAACCAGTGTGCCATGATTTGCCAAGTTTTGATGACTATGAGGATGTTTTCACTGAACAACCAACTGTCCCAGCTATTGTACTAATCCCCTCAGCCATTAATAATCAAATGGTCATTGATTCACCTTTGTATGATGATTATGAAGATTATTTCCATGAACAATATTTTGAAGACCTTATATCAGAAAAGTACCCTTCCCATCAAAGAAACAATAACTTGTTTCAAACCTCATGTCTTATTTTTGTTGCTTAAAAAGAAGAAGAAGATGATAATCTAAGTTTAGAAGGTGAAAAACTAAGAAATTGGGACCATAAGCCAGGCTATGATGAATACCGTCACAATCATAAGATAAGGCAAAAGAATGTAGTTTCCCAAACACTTCTAATTGTGATGAACTGCACTATCAACCCCCTATTCCTCTTGAAGAAACAAGCTCAGTTTCATCAAGAAACCAAGATCAAATGCCATGTGATTAGATGAGAAATGTTGAAATTAAAGAAAGGCGAGCATCACTAATCCTTTTTCCTAATACACCTCATGACCAAGAGTGGACCAAGGCCATATGCATTGAGCATGAATCAAAAAATCAGCAAGCCATACAACAACCAATCACAGTGGAGGAAGGACCTAATGCAATACTTTTCCTTTTTACACAAAGCAATGTCGCAGGGGCAAGTATTTATTTTCAGGATCTATTTGCAGCCTGTGTGCAAGCAAAAAGTGGGCCTAGGCTCATTGATTTATTCAATGGAAAGTGTATTGCCAAATGTTTCTTTGACATGCGTTCAAGTAAGAATTATCTCTGGTTCTTAAGGAAGCACATTTCAAAGCTTCAAACAATTGAAAAAATGATGAAATGGATTCATTGGTTGTTTCATGTAACTTGAATGCTTCATTTTCCCAATAATTAGAGTAGGTGTGTGCAATAAGCTTGCTGAAAAAACATCATTTTCATCATTTTTGTCAGTTTCAGTTTTCATTTCCATTTAGTTTCAGTTGAAGGTCACAGATCAAAGCAGATTGCAGAGGTTAAAGGTTGGGATCAACCCTAGGATAAGGCACTAAAACTACAAGACTTCTTAGATCCTTATAGGGAGGACTCTATCCCCAATGGAGCCTATGTTAGAACAAGGATTTGCAGCTAGAAGACGCCTAGCTATCAGAGTCTTTGGTTTTTTCTAAAGTGTTAACTCCCTCAGTCGTAAAGTGTACAACCTACGATACTGCCAAGACATGTAAACATAATGGGTTCGACATTATAAAATACCACTAATTGCTCTGCACATGTTCAAGATTAAGGGAGTTGTGTTTTGAAATTACTACCTAAACCTGCACAGAGGCGCAGCGTAATTGGTGCTACCTACAGGCGCTACCTAATATTTCTGGTAGAAAATGAATTGTGCAGAGTTATTTTACTAGCTTTTAGTCACTAACTTGAAACTTGGATTCTGAACAATTGAGAAGGTATTTTTGAAAACTGGAGGTTTTTGTTCATAACATGCCAAAGAAGAAAAACCTCTCTCATTTTTTCAAAATGTGTTATTTTTTGAGAGATATCAGACATAGAAGTGGCGCTACCCAACTGTTTTACAGTGGTGCTGCCTAATTTCCTGTAGCGGTCACGATTTTGATATTCGCCATGTTGGGAGGTTTCCACATGTCAAGGAGGGTTAGAATGACTTCTCAAGCATCATTTAGATGTCAAGGGAAACCTACACATAATATTTATCCCCAACAAAGGCCTCATGCAATGAGGTGGAGACATTTTATTAATGACTTCCAACAAATTCCTGAAAATTAGCGGTTTGTTGGATTTTTGTCTCTTTGATTGTTGCCACCTATCTCTAAGGCTTAGAATAGAATGGAGGAGATGGGATTTGACCTCATTAGTTCATTTGGATGATATTGTATATTTAAAGAATGAAATATCTCTTGGAGAAGAGGGGGATTCATGATCCAAGAGGGGAGAGAGCTAGAGGAGCAGTTTATTTGCTCAATTGTAAGCCTGAGGGCCTGTTGTAATTAGCGTTTCTTCCATTAGAGATTCATGAGAGATTCTTATCAGACTTTGTGTTCTTTGTTATCATTATATCTTGTCATCTTGCTTGAATAATATTTACAGATTTTGAAGATCAAATGCTGCCTTTGGTTAATGAATTCATGAGTTGAAAAGGATTTGTGGTAATTGCCTGTTAATCAGAGTTTATTGTTCAATCACTCTTCAATCTATATTACAAAAATGATCTTTTTTATGTGGTTATTCTTCTCTTTGTTTACCTTCTATTCTTCTATCCATATTTGCATAAGCCTTTTGTTTGGTAGGCATCTTGATTGCCTTTGATCTGTAGGATGTTATGACTCCATGCTCAATGGAATGTATTTGCAGCAATATGATGCCCTCCTTTTTACTCTCCTCTTGATGATACACCTATTCAAACTATTTTAATCTATTTACATTTCTATGTTACAAAGATTACTCTCATTTGCAGTCTGGGAGTGACTCTTGGATTGATAACACTCCTTACAACCAAACCCAATGGTTGTTGTCGCTCCTCCTCCTGAGCCTTCAACTTCTTCTGTATTTTGAATATTTAGTTTTCATTCAAAGGTTTTGGCCTTTGAAATTTCTCTTGCGAACCCAACTATCTTGGGTCTCTCTTACGCTCTTCCAAGCGTTATCACTTCTTATCTTTTGGACTTAGAATAAGTTTTTCACTCATGCATTCCTTGTGTTATCCCTTCTGAGCTTGATATCCTCAAATATCCTGATCTCCCACGCACTCTTTGCGCTTATGGGATTTCATTAAACTCATATATGAAGGATTTGTTGACAATAAATTATTCTCAACCTCTTGGCATTCTCCTGGCTTGATGCACACTTTGTTGATATTCTCCTTACAGAGTGTTCAGTAACTCTGTTTCTCCCTGAAATCAATAGAGAGTTCCTTCTGTGCACTCTTGCACTCACTCGATGCCCTCTTGGAAGAGCTCTACAGATTTCTTAGTAACTCTTCTTCTCTGTGCTTCTTCTGCATAGTCTCCCCTCTAAGGTATTCAATAGCCTTAAGGTTCCTCTTGAGTTTGTGATCACTCTAGTGCACCCTCCTGGCACGTTCTTTTCGAATTCCGCAAAATTCACATTTGCACTCCTTCTGTTGGCTACAAAACCTCAAATGTTCTATTGTGCACTCCTTGCATAGCCTAAAGAATCCAAAACTATATTATAAAACTCAATTAAGATAAAATAAATCTATCTCCTACTGCAAATGAAACTTATCACACATCCACAACATTCATTCATGAAAATACACAAACACACGATATGCAGGAAAAACTGCTTTTCTATTATCTCTGTGTCTATACAGATGTTTACAAAAACTGGTCTACAACAGAGTCCTAGTTCTCTCTAGTTATTCTCAGAACTATTCTACTTCCTAAGTCTCCTAAGACTCTATCTACCGGAGATCTCTCTCTCAAGTATCCTAATTACAAAATGAGGGCTCTACGAACTTATCTTCTTCACCACCTTAGTGCCATCACTGTCTTAGTTACGACACCACACTCTTATGGCTACATTCCATAAATGTTTATCCAGACCTGACTACGATATGGACATGCTACAGGTAACCATTTAAGGAAACCCTAACCACTACCTATACAAAGGCATGGCCTGACATTTATCAGCCTTATAACATGCAAAAATCTGTATAGGATTATATTCAAAATTTAAAAATAAATTGGGAGGGTTGGTGCCTCTCAGTTTCTCCATTACGTGTCTGCGTGTTGGCGTGTTGTCTCATTTGCTGAGGTGGAGAGATGCTCCTACATCAATAAGGACCTTATTTTCCTTTTTAACCATGGTGTATGGCCCTAGACCCATCACTTCCCATAAAACTATTAATGAAGGCCATCCCACTTACAAGCCAAAGATCCCATAGAAACATCCTATGTAGTGTTCCATCACAACTTTCATGATTCTTGATCCTAAGAAGATTATTTAAATTCCAAAGGCCCTTTGAATCTTTCTGTAGCCATTTTTAAGACCTAAACACCCATCAATCTTACTAAAAACATCAGAATTCCCCTTCCTAAACCAATCATAGTAAAAATATCTTCAAAAGAGGGAATTTTTTGTGGGGTTAGATGATTTTAATGGAAATTGAGCTTGAGAAAATCCATTTAGGTCAAAAGGCCCTTATTATCTTCCCCTAACCTTTGGAACTCGAAAACCATTCTTGGTTGATAACTAACCTAGTAATGGTGTCCATATCCCACATGGAAGTTATCAATACATTATAGAGATCATACATGGTTTTTTGAGTACTCATCCATGGTTCTTGAGCATGAGAATAATTTTTTGTAGTTGGAGGCCCTTGCTTCCCACCTTGACTATGGTTAAGGAATTGAAATCCATCCATGATTCCCAATACCTTCCAATGGAAAACATATTCAAATCAGATGCCAAAGATTCCATGGAGAGGGATTATGTCATGGTTTCTAGGTGTTGTTCACAATTCTTGAGATTGAGAAGGTTTAATTATAGAATATGGTAATCATTTCTCTCTTGACCATGTTTATTCCTTGACACCATTTCCAATGCACAAAACCTACTCATGGTGCATGTATCCCACTTAGAGGCCAAAATACCCATATAAAGTTGTCATGTGTTGGTTCAAGGACGTATTCAATGCTCTTGAGCTGAATAAGATTCAAAAATATCCTAAGGCACTTGATTTCATTATTTGATGAGGATTGAGGCATTGTAACCCATACATGGTCTATACAACCTTATAAAGGTTTCCATATCCAATTCAAATTTCAAACACCCCCTATATAGATTCTTGACTATGAGAATCTTTCATTATAGCCTAAGGGCCTTGATCCCCTCAATAGAAATTATTTGGACCTTGAGAAACATTCTTGGTTATCAAGACCTAGATTCATTACATATATATCCCTCTAGTAGGATAAATATACCCTACAAGGGTATCATGACATGGTTTGATGATGCATTCATGTCTCTTTAGACTAATAAGCTAGTTTTAAGGAATGAAGTTTTTGTTTCCCCTCACAAATCGTAGTCAATGGATTGAGTCTATAATTTCCATATTAAAACCATGGTAAATGCCCTGAGACCTATTTATGATGCAAAAAACATCTTAATTATAGAAATATCCAACTCCTATGAAAAAGAATACCAAGTGAGGGATTGGGTCATAGTTTCTAGATATTGTTCAAGGTGCTTGAGGATGACAAAGTTCAATTAGTGCTTAATACCTTTTTTTTCCTTTGACAATGTTTAGGCCTTAAGAACAATTTACAATGCACAAAACCAACTCATGGTTTTTGTAACCCACTTGAAGGCCTACAAAGAACACCCAGAAAGGACTTTAGTGTTGGTTAAATGTCTCCTTCAAGTATATTGATATAAAAAAGATTCATAACTATCTCAAGGCACTCATCTTCCTTCCTTGATCTTGGTCAAATCCACATAACCAATACTTGGCATAGAAAAACTTCTAATGGTATCCATATACAAATTTGATGCCAAAGACACCCTAAAGAGTGACTATGCTGTGGTTTGTAGGTGCTCATGGTGATCAATCCTAGGAAGCCACATTTAGGACATAGGGCTCAAATGTTTTCCTCCCCTAACCATGGCACTTGAGCTTGAGAATATTCATTTAGGGATGAAGCCGCGTGTTTCCCTACTTGACCATGTTTAAGCCTTGAGACCTATTTCCATTGTAAAAACCTAAACATGGAACCTATGTCCCACTTGGATGGTAAAGAACCCTAACCATAACCCGAAGAACCATTATTGTCATTAGATTGAGACACATTCTTATTTAGGGCTAATGTTTTTGTTTAATCATGGTGTTCATATCCCTCCAATAGGTTAGGGATATCCAACATGTGTCTTATGTGGTAGTTCTAGGATGTATTTATTACACTATAACCTAATAATATTAATGGATTGTAGGTTTTGTTCATGGAATTTGTTATTGAGACCTATTATTGGCTTGCAATTTACCTAGTCATGGCACCCATATCCCAATGTAGAGATGAATACCATATAGAGGTCACATGTCATGGTTTGATCACTCTTCCATGTAAATTAATCCTTAGAGGTAATATTTAGGGTAATAGGCTCTTCTTTCCCTCCCTTGACTATGGTAAAGGATTTGAGACCCATCGATAATTCCCCAAGCCTTGTAGTTGAACCCATATTCATCTAGGATGCTAAATACTCCCCACGGAGGTATCATGTCATGTTTTTTAGGTTTTATTCATGGTCCTTGGGCTCAAGAAGTTTCAGTTAGGGAATAAGGACCTTGTTTCTCCCTTGAATATGTTTAATTATTGACATGCATTTCTACTGCATAAAACCTAATCATGGTGCATGTATCCCACTAAAATGGCTACAAAGAACCCCTACAAATAAGTCATATGTTGTTTAGAGGACTCATTCAAATCTATTGAGCTTGATAATATTCAACAATATCTTGAGGCACTTGTTTTATTTCCTTAACAATGGATCCAACTTGATTTAGAAAAACCTCATAATATCTTCCATATCCAAACCTCAGGCCAAATAACCCTTAGATAACTCCTATGGTGTGGTTTGTAAGTGTTATTCATGGTGATTGAGCCCGAGAGTATATGTTTATCACCTAAGGCCCAAGTTTTTTCCTCATATAATGATGTCACTCAAGCTCAAGAAGTTTTATTTATCATTCAAGCCCCTTCGTTCCCATTTTGACCTTGTTTAGAAATTGAGACAAATTTCCATTTCTCTAAACCTACACATGGTGCTTATATTCCAATCAAATCCTAGTGAATTATGATCATAAACTCAAAAAGAATTCCTGGTACAGGCCTAAGAAACACTCTTGTTTAGGGATTTTATTTTAGTCTAGTCATGAAACCCACATCCTTCTACTATGCCAAAGATACCCTACAAGGGTTTCATGTTGTAGTTCAAGAATGCATCAATGGCATTGTATAGCCTGAGAAGCTTCATGGGTTGTATATGTTGTTAATGGTTATTTAGACCAAAAATATCCATTTAGGGAACAAGGGAATTGTTTCCATCCCTTGATCTTTGTTAGACCTTGAGACCCATTCTTAGTTTACAGCTAACCTAGTCATGGAGGCCATATCCCAGTTAGAGGTGAATGATACCATATAGAGGTCATATGTGTTGTTTCAAGGATTAGTCCATGGTGCTTGAGCCGAAGAAAAAGGTCACCACTAGAGGATATTATTTCACTCCCCCAACTATTGTCAAATAATCAAGGCCCATCCATGACACCGAAGATGTCATAATGGAAAACATTTTCAACTTAGATGTTAAATACTTCCTAGATAGATCTCATGTTTTGGTTTTGTTAACCCATGTATTTTATCACTTGGAAATATTAAGAGTTAGGATACATTGTATTCCATGTGGATGAAATTCAGATAGTTAACCATATACATATTGATTTTAATCCAAGGTTGGTTCCCTTTGAGGTCTAGTAAATAGTAGTTCAATGGTGATTTCCTTATTTCAGAGACTAGGGCTACATAGGTTTTTCATGAGAGAAAATGGAGATGGATACTTAGAAGTTTTCTTGATTTTTAGGAGACAAAGTTCAAAGGTTTGCATGGTAGTTTTGGTTATGTATTTAGAGTCCTTTCGAGCTCACGATTCCATTGATTGTTTTCTGCATCACATGCGAGACATGTCTATTTTTAACAATGATTTCATGTCGAATCTGAACACATATTCAGATTCCTTGTAGAAAAATGAGTTCAATGAGCCTAATTTCATGGACATGCAAGAACTTTTATTTTTAGTAGTATGACATGTAGTGTTAAACATGGTAGTTTGGAAAAGTTGACACTTGGCAGTTTCTGGATTTAACATGTGGCATCCTTGGGAGGTAACACCTAGAAACATCAAATTGTGACATGTAGCAGCCTCAAGGAATGAAAAGTGAAAACATTAAGGTGCATGCATGATATTGAATGATGTGGTAGGATCTAGAAGTAAACTAGACAATGGTTTGAGTCATTTGGGTGCATGCATCAATCGTCTAGTGTGGAATGAGCATGCATGAATCACTTAGGAGTGACTTGGTTCATGGAGGAGTCTACAAGGTGCATACATTGAGTTATATAGTGTCCCTCCATTTCTCTCTCTCTTATATCTCACTTAACACACTCTCTCCTCACTTATCACTTATCTCCTTCTCTCTCTCAATTAGTCACTAGTTGAACTAAAAATCTCTTTAGTGAACTAAGGGACCTCCATTTTTCTCTCACTTAACTCCCACTTTGTCTTCCACTTTACTCTCCCTTTCCCTTCCATCATTTCACTTCCTTCATTTCACTGCCACATGGGGTAGACCTCTCTCTCTAGTTGATTACTACTTCACTGGATTTAACTCCTGATTGAACTAGTGCGCCTACCACGCCCTTCCATCAGTTCTCCTACACTTACAAATACATGCATGGGATTATCATTTAGTTACACATCGATTCAAATCATTTAGAATCAAAGAACTTGGGTTCACCTCCAACCTTCTTTGTTTCATAAGTGTCACACTCACCTTGACTTATGTTCCCACTCCAAATGACACCAACACATGAGGACACCTCTCCCTCTCTCACTTGACTCAAGAACATGGTTTGAGGAGGTTTAATCATTGGGATATGTTCCTCTCTTTCTACACTAGTAGCCTCTCTTAATTTTCATAAGGTTGGATATTTTGATGACAACATACTATGTTTATTCTTTCTCCCATTCTCTTTATTCTAGCCACTATTCTTAGGTGTAGGAACCATTATAGTACCATTTTTGTAATCTATCTCTCTAGCACAAATAGCGTCTTGGAAATTTCAAAAATAGAACCATTGTTGTTCTTGTATCAAGCCCTCACGGATCATAAGTATTGTTGATGTTACTTGTTCATGATTTAGTAGTTTTAGCATATTATTTTGGTGTTTTCAACCACTTAATATTGAATTTGGTATCTTTATTTCCATATTTCCTCAATTCATGTTGTGGGGATTATTCCATAAAGATTTAAACCAAACAACTAAACCATTTGGTTGTCTAATAACAACTACAAAAAATCTTTTGTTGTTGTTTTTCTAATCATATTGTATGGATTTACAAGTGAAGACATCGGGAAGAGGACTTAAGGACACCCCCCTAAGGTTGGAAAGAGCCAACCTGAACATAGAGGGATCTATCTATGACAATTTGGGGAAGCATTATCTATAATTAAAGTCTCTTTTGGCTAATTTTATTGCTATTTCAAATCCTAAATAGGTGAAAAAAAGTGTGCTAAATTTTTGGTGTCATTTCTAGGGATTGTCATCATTCCTCTATTTCAATAGGGACACTAATGAGATATCTATTTTTATTTATTTTTATTTTAAACTCATCTAGTGAATCCACATGAAATAACATCATTTCCACTGGGGAAATTTATAAGATCACCTTCATTCCATCCAATACAAAATCTACTTCCGTTCCTCGAAGAACCAAAACATCTATTCCATAATAGATCAACTATACCAATGATTTATTTTCCATCTACAACAAACTCTCCTTCACTTGCTTCAATATATGTTCCATTAGTTTCAAATCCAATTCGAGATATTTTAGTTAGATTTTCTCTTATGGCATATGACCCTTTAGATTCAACTTAGTTGTAGGGAAAACCGCATGTTATTCCGATAGGGGAATACATGGATTGTTTACCAAAATATTTAGGAAAAATTATCATTTCTATTGTTGACAATATTAATGTATTCTTGAAGTTCATCATGGAAAATATAGAAATTAAACATGAAGACATAGTGAATAAAGTATTCATGAAAATTATTGAAGGGGATGCATGAACATGGTACACATTTCTTCCAACAACATCCATCGATGGATGGGATAGTTTTAAAATGAATTCCACTAAAAAATGGGATGATAAACATGACAAATCCTTTCTACTTAATTCAATTTCTAATATAAAAAAGATGGAAATGAAATTGTCTCTGAGTTAAATACTCACTTTCCTAAAATATATCATAGGTAATAATGTTAAACCGAATTCTAAAATAGCTCTACTTTATTATCTTAAAGCATTTGAAAACTCAATTGAGATCGATATAAATGAGCCTTGGAATTTGGAGGTGTCTTTTACTACTACAATCGAGATCGATATAAATATTTTGTCGGCTCAGAATGTGAATTCAATGCTTGCTATACTCTTTGATCCACAAACTAGGAGACCCCAAGACACACTTATAAAAGGGATCTAGGAACCCAAGGAAGAGGTAGCAGAAGACAAGTAAGAGTTTCCTTATAATATCATTTATTTTTTGAATGATTTGAGCAACAAGGTTGTAAATATGGAGAACATTATGCAATCTCAACAAAACATGCATGCAAAACAAAGACATTTCCAAAAGAAAAATCCTTTCCAATATGCGAAGAAGTAGGATGAACAAAAGGTCCTAGTTCCCATGACAAGAACCAACTTCCTTGACCACTCTTCAAGTAATCATTATTGTAGAGCATGCAAGATCCTCAATAATGAGGAAGGATGTGTGGTATTCACACAAACAACTTATATCTATGCTCTTGAGAAGGGAGATGAATAATTTGGTTGCCATGAATATTCAATCAACATGCTTTCGGAGATGGATGAAGTCAGAGATCGCAAATCCTTCCCAAATTCAAATGGTATGCAGGTAAGTTCCCAAAATTTCATGCATGTAAATTCTAAATAGTTTTATGTGTACAATGTTGACATGAAAACAACTTCTGGAAGAGAAATGACTCTTGACAACATGGAAAAGGATATATCTAAGGTTGCAAGCATGGTGGTTGAAATTACCAAGATGTACACAAGGAAAGGAAAGGCTCCAACTACATCAATGACAAAGAAGGAAACTCCTTTGATGTCTTCCCCAACCCAACAGGAACCTTCAAGTTTCTCTTTAGTGAGTGAGTTATCCAAGATTAAAATCCTAGTACCTCTCAAAAAGTTAATGCACATGCTAGGGAAAAAGTAATCCATGAATAGATTCATGGGTTTAGGTAATGAAAAAAAAATTATAAATGAAAACACACGTATCTACCTTGGTATGGGTAATAATGGTCCAATGATCCTACTCCTTTCTACATTTCTTTGTTGGAAAATGGTTCAATTTTATGAAACTACATGTTAGATTCTAGTGACTCTACTAATGTAATAACTTGGAAATCATGCATGAGTTGGGTTTTCATATCACTAAACCCTACATGAATGCATTGGAAGTGTATGCAAGATAAATACATGTTTGTAGGGTGATTAAAAACCTCCAAGTTCATTTTCACATATGCTCGTTGAAGATTTTTACCATGGAGATTGTAGTGATTGTGTGTCCCGTAAAATGGGGAATGATCCTATCAAGTATGTTGGTGGAAATTGTTGTAGGTATCATAGATATAGACCATTAATATGCATAAATTCTTATTACTCCCAACAAAAAAATGACATTATTTCGGGAGAAGAAAGTGTTGCATCACGTGGAAGATCCTCGTCTGATGGAAAATGAACCTTTGTTTCCAAAGATAGATGAAACAGATTTGGGGGCTATGTAATTTCATAAGACAAAGAGGAACCACCTATACCTATGTATGCAACCAAATATAGAGTATGGACCATGCACTTTGATGGCACCAAGTCTATGCTCGATTCAAGGGTGGGGGTTATCATTGTATCTCCTTCAAGAAAAATTTTACCATTTGCATTTTATTCACTTTTATTGTACTAATAATATGGTGGAATATGAATCTCTACTATTAGCTTATCGTGAACCAAGTAAAAATGTATTGTGAAGCTAGAAACCCCCATCTAAAAATATATAGGGATGCAATATGGGATGAAATAGAATGCTTTGATGCATTTAATATCACTGCAATCCCTTGCACATTCAAAAAAATGGTATACTTGATGGAAAATACGTCCACATTATTCTATCCATGCACACCTAATACACATATCAAAGACATGTTTGAGGTATCATTTTTTCCTTTAATTCCTAATAAAATTAGTTCATGGAAAGTGTTTGAATATGGAAGACTAATATGTATTTTTTAAATTTCATAGATGAATTTTCTAAGCATGTAATTGATGAGGTACATGATGCATAGGATGCCCCATTTATTTATTTGAAAAACAACAAGATCCCCAAAGGTTTGGTTCCTTTGGAACGAATTTTTGACAAATATTTTTATACAACTATTTGACAGATGATGACCTAATGGACATTATCTTGAGGTTAGCAGTCTGAGACACTAAATCATGCCATTTTTCCTTGAGTACACACCACCATTTTTCCTGGTTGCATGTTGTCCCTTTACAACCCGTGACCAAATTTGATGGTTTCCCCTTGTACTCTTACAAAGCACAATCGGTCCCCTTTTGAAATACTGTAAAGAATGAATGAGTTTGTTTCTCCTCAATTATCATTAGTTACCAAGAGATGATATGAAATCTCAGATTTTTTGTAATCTGTCCTTGAGAATGTTGGATTATTGAGAGGGGGGTGAATCAATAATAGAGCAATTTAATTATTTTTAACCATAAAATGCAATTGTTATATCAATGTAGCATTATCATCCAATAGTTGCAGAGTAAATAAACAATGAACAAATGAGAAATTATACACATACACAATACACCAGTATTCTTACATGGAAACCCAAAGTGGGAGAAAACCACAAAATGATTTTTCTTATATGTCTTTAAGAATTAGATTCATTGGAAGCACCAACTTCCTTTGTTTTCTAGATGCAACAGAAAAGAGGCTCCAACCCCCTAGTTTCTTAGGCTACAACCTCAGGGAAGCTCCAACTCCCCAATTCTCTAGCTACAACTAGAAGGAGGCTACAACCCCCTATGTTCTCGGGCTACAATCGGAAAGTGGATACAACCACCTATCCATGCCCCGTCCATCTACCCTGATGTAGAAGTAGAATGATGGAACCCCTATCACACTATCACTGTGAGATATACCACTGTAACAACCTGTACCACACAACCTGTAATCAGCTTGTACCATAAACAAGTGCATCAACCATGTACCAACCTATACCTCAACGTGTACTATCAATGAGTGCATCAACCAACCTCTCACAACCTGTACCAAACAACCTATAATCAACCTATAATCAACCTGTACCATAAACAAGTGCATCAACCATGCACCAACTTGTACCTCTGTAACATCCCGCTCTGGCGCACTGATAAAACTTATTATTTGAGGACACTTGCTCGCAAGTAATCTGGACTTTTCTGATGTTAAAACATTTATACTTGATTATGATGAGTTATGATAGACGACATGATGTTTTACTATTTGATGTAGACAGGTGCTATTGACTCGGTTGTATTGAGTGTGCAGGGTTTTGGATCTTGAGGATGCAGAGGCATCGGTGGAACCCCTTGGACTCCGGATTGAGTCAGGGAGTGTGATATTTGGGTTGATTTATCTACTGTGATATTTCATTGATTTGATGATTGATGTTGACATGTGCTGACACGATTGTCGATGATGCAGGCTGATGATAGCTTGCCGACCAGACTCACATATGGAGTAAAGGGGCCACACACGATTTCCAGAGAGGTTGAGGGAGAGGGGTGGACAACAACCCTGCCACCGCCTACTAGCACTCCCACCATGGCTCGAACTGTAGGTTAACGATTACCTAGTTCGAGAGGATCCACGATGCCGTGAGGGCAGACTGCGACAGTCTCTCACGATGATTCTAAGGGGCATGCAATAAGGTGGGGGACTTATTCCTTAGAGCCCTTAGTCTCCCACAAGTTCACCTGGCAGAGTGTTGACTCCAGGGGTTATAGATGTCTACCAATCAGTCCAGTTGGCGAGTGGCACCCTTGGAGCACGTGGTGCATCCTAAAGGGCACGTCGCATAAAAGAAACACAAGAAGTGAGTGGCACCCTTGGAGCACGTGGTGCATCCTGAAGGGCACGTCGTGCAAAGGAAACAAACGAGGTGAGTGGCACCCTTGGAGCACGTGGTGCGTCCTGAAGGGAACATCACATTGATGTGGATGAAGGAAACAAACCTAAATAACCCTAAGACAATAACGCCTTAATAAATCCTTAAACAACTTCCCTAACCAATGGTCACCCAGCTTAGAATCTAAATCCTAAGCCTAAGAATTTTTAGGGTAAAATTTTAGTGTAACCTTAAAGAAAAAGGCCCTAGCATAAAAATAAAAATTCAAAAAAAAACCCACTTAAGTAATAGTTAGGTCTTCATAAAATTCCGGGGGTAAATAATGAGAGTAAGAATTAAATTAAAACTAATGGTTTAAAATTTTTGCAAAGAAGAAATTATTTCCTAACTTGTGAAAGAACAAAAGATAATTA
>ML778555.1:435990-510442 GCA_009831015.1 Picea engelmannii
AATAAATGAAAAGATTAATTAGCGCATTTATATTATTTCCTAACTTGTGAAAGAACAAAAGATAATTAAAAAAAAAAACATATATAATAAATGAAAAGATTTATTTAGCGCATTTACCTTTTAGGTTTTTAAAAAAGAAAGAAAGAAAGAAAGGGAATAATAAAAATAGGGAAGTCAGCCTTTTAAGAAAAAGAAAATAATTTACGGAGAAAGGTGGGGATGAGTGACACTTGTAAAACAGAGAAATTTTTAGGGTTTCATTAAAAACTTAAATTAATTGTGATTAGGGCAAGAGGGGGGGCTCGAAACACTATAAAAAAGAAAAGGAGGGTTAGGGTTAGGGATCGTTATGCTGCCGAATGGAGACTGGACTGATTGCTTGTGAGGAGTTGGGATTTTCTCAGCTGGGATTAGAGTGGTAGCTCAGCCTTGGAGGCGAGCTGGGAAGCTAGGTTTATCTTCTAGATCTTGTGTGGCCCCTTTGCGGCTCGGGGGGATAAGGGGGGAGCAGAGTACCCCTAGCGATTGGCTGGGAGGTATCGGTGAGGTCTCGATGGTCGATGAGCGGGAGTGGAAAGGAGTGCGCAGACTTCATTCGAGACAGGCACCAGGGCAAAGGTACGCTCGTTTATTTTAGTAAGAATAATGCATTAGAAATTATGTTGGGACCTGTAAAATGAGTTAATGGATGAATTCTACCCTGAGTTTTGTCGTTTGATTGTTTGCCTAAAATTACTTTTGATTGCATTCTGGATTGGGGTTTTACTATTCCTTGGTTGGGATTTTTAATTTCTTGCATTACTTCTTGTGTTGCATCCTCCGGATTGGTAATTGGCATTTAATCTATTGTTGTGCAATTTTTAGTCAATGACAGTCACTTATGTAGTTATAATGCATGCTAGTGCGCAAGCGATGCGTTGTTAAATATATGGATAATGCACTGAATTTTCACCCTGTAAATTGCATAGAGAATGTGTGGTAGAAAGGAATTGTGCGGTAATAAATTGACCCCTTTTTCTCTGTTATATACAAAAAGAAATTGGACTCTTGTGTATGGATGTGATGGTGAAACCTTTCCGCATTGGCGAGTTCGTTGGAAATCGATAAATACCTTTTTATTCTGATATCAACTAGATAAGAAAAGGAAATTTCGAGTTCTTGCTGTGATGGGGGTAATGGCGTTGTGAAATAAATTCTAGACTGTGTAAACCCTTTTTTTATCAATCATCAATCTGGACTATGTAAATTTTTAATTACTGTGCGGGACTGTGTAACTTTTATGAGTTAATGTTCTGGAATTTTCCAATTGGACCGGGAGAATTGTTTTTTTTTACATTGCCGGGGCATTTTAATTGGTGATGGTGTTTTTACCATTTTGTTGTGGGCGTTGGAACTTCTGTGGGCATTTAAAATCACAATGGGCGTTTTAACCATTCACCCATGGTGTTTTTACATTTTTTCGTGGGCGTTTTACATTGTCGGGGGCATTTGATTGACTGTGGGCGGTTTAGATTCTTGGGCGTTTTCATTCTCTGCCATTTTACTTTACAACCCAGAAATCAGAAAGGATATCCTTTCACTGCCCTCTTAAATTATCCCCAAACTCTTTCTGGGTTATTCCGAGTTTTCTTTATGAACTGAAAATTATGAAAAGAGAAATGAAACTACTGATATCTTTAAACCCGTAGGAGATCCCTTCTGAAACTGCCTTTTAGCAAATCGACAAGATTGAATTATTCTAGAGAAGTGAAATCACCAAGAATTCACCTTTAGAATGGACTCTAAGAATTAGACAGCTGAGCTGAATCTTGATACTTTCATATACATTTATTCTTTATTCATATTTCATATTTTTGCTCATTATATTCATATGTGGAATCTATGGAAATTTTGTACTTCATGATATTATTTGACTGGGATGACTTCCACTCAGTGTTAACATAATTCTTCGCATCGGGAGCAGATATTGTCTTGCATTCCCTCGTGTTAATTTTCCTCCTTCTTGTTTGTTTGTATGATATTTCATATTCATGCTTCTTTGTTGTCTATATCTGATATTTCATATTCATGCTACACCACCGAGTGATTAATTCTGATGACTATATACATACAATGTATAAACTGACTTACGTGTTTTTGAAAGGGTTATTAGAGAACTTCCAGAAATCTTTCCAACAATGAATTTATCTTTATTTTTATATTAGTTTACATTATAATGTTGGCTAAACAATATGTACTCTATATTTGATGTTTTATATACTGGGGTATACATGCCTTTAACTCTAACATGCCTTTAAATCTAACATACCTTAAATCTAACGGTATATATCTCAACTATTGTATATATCTCAACTACTGTATATATCTTGTATATGATTGGAATGTAGCTCAAACCGTTCATAGAAAAGGGGGTTACAACGCTTATTTTTATATTAGTTTACATTATAATGTTGGCTCATCAATATGTACTCTGTATTAAAGTATTTGATGTTTTATATACTGCGATATATATCTTCAAATCTAACATATTTTTAAATCTAACATACTTTAAATCTAACCGAACGACTGTATATAGACTTTGTGGTCAATATAACGACTATATATTGTTAAGGTAACCGGAAGTGTAAAGTGATCATTAGATTAGATTACAATGCCTTGAAATTCTCTACAATCCATTTCACAATATGTTTCCCATGTGGTTTTTGTGTTAATCATCATTTATTATATTGCAATGTTTCTATAATGAAAGCCTTATTAGTTTAAATTACTATGATGTTCCATTATAAAAATAAATACATGGTTATTATGGTCAGGTCCTTGGTAGTTCCTTTGATTTTCAAAACAACAAAGGTAAGTCACCATTATTTTAATTACAATGATTTTTTGTTATAAAGGCGATGATATGGGTATGTTACGGTGATGTTTGGAAATTTCATTGTGATTGATAACATATAAATGAAGGGTCCTTAAATCTCAAGGAAATCAATTATTATGATTCAGTAAAAAGGGATTGTATTTAATTCAGGTACATTCATGGATGATTTTAGGGGCTAAATTTCGCTCATGGGCTAATTTTCCATGGTTTTTCCAAAAACGAGATTCACTATTTTAAAAATTATTCGCCCAAATTCTATAGGATAAAATTATTTTACCTTAAAAATCGCCAAAATTTTATAAAAACTATATAAAATCCTTATAAATTTGAATATTTTTACAAAAATATCGCCAAATATTTATAGTTAGCATATGAATGATTAGTAAGATTCGCCAAGGTTTCTACATTTTAAAACAAATTTCCATCCTTAAAATCATCCCTGGGTACATTATTTAAGACTGGGTTGGTAACTCGTCGTCTAATGGAAATCAATGGAGTAATTGGTTTGGACCTAATGTCAGGGAGTCTCAACAGTGGTTGGTCTATGTCAAAGTCCTTCTGACTTGTGTCTTCCTTAGAGGTCGTGGTTGTCCGTTGATTTTGGTGTACTTGGTTGGCTTGCATTGTTGGGTTTTGATTGTGTCGGGCGGGATGTAGACACCTCCTTGTCGCCTAGTAAATGAGTCAGTGTGTGTGATTATGCTCTGTGTAAATAATCCATTGTTGTATCAAGAGTCTCGGGCCCTTTAAAGGTAGGGTTTCCACTCTTGCGACACACCTAACGGAGATTACTAGTTTCTTCCTTAGCAGACGGCCAGGACCCTATCTGACCTTCTCTCTCTCCAGAGAAGAGAACTAATATTAAACGCCCTGCTTTCCTGTGTAGAAATAGTGAAATCTACTACTATGGATTCTTCCTTTTGTGTGCATACAGTGCATAACCCAGTATGTCGTTAAATGGTTGTCGTTACTTGTTATGTGCCTTGTGTCTCCTAATTATGATCTTCATGGGTGCGTCTTGTTAGTTGTCGGGTGGCGTCGTAGAGTCCAGTGTGTCTGTTTCTTTTTACACGAGCGCACACACCTTAAACAAAAAAAAAAATAAAAAAAAATTGCACCTGTTAAAGAGTTGTGGCCGTAACGAGGAGGTTCGTTACATATGGTATTAGAGCCAAGTTCGACCCGCGACTTGGGATTCGCTACAGCTTTCGTTGACATGAGTTGATTGTATTATACTATTGCTGATCAAGTTGATTGTGTGCATGTAGGTAATCATGGTTAGAGGACGCCACAGAGGTAGACGACGGGGTGCTAGGGGAGGAGGTGTGATGCCTCCAATGGCATCCACGCCTGAGGGGTCTAACCCCCAGGGAGGCGAGCATGTTCTCGGACAGGAGAAAATAGTGGTTGGCGATGTTATTGGGATGATGCGATCCTTTCAGCGCATGTCCGAGGCTCTGATCATCCTATTGGACAGAGACGAGGCCAGGGCACTGGCACCCGCTGAGGTTCTGCTGCGCGCACCAGCCGTTATAGGTAGCATTCACTGTGAACTCGAGAAGGTAAAATTTCCCGAGTTCTTTGGTGCCCCGGACGGCGCAGCCGCCGAGGCATGGTTGGAGAATATGGAGATGTGATTCGCACTTCACGATTATACCTCCAACATGAAGGTCCGCATGGCGGTATTTCAATTGAAGGGGAGATCTCTTCTATGGTGGAAGACACTCCTACCGCAGCTGAACATGGTCATTGAAGACGTGTCATGGGAACTGTTTGAGGAACGGTTCCGAGAGAGGTACATTTTGGAGGAATTCATTGAGCATCAGCTCAATGAGTTCAACACATTACGACAGGGAGGTCGTACGGTGCCCGAGTACGAGGCACGTTTCATGGAGCTGCTCCGGTATGCTCCACACCTTAACACAGAGAAACTCAAGGTCAACCGGTTCTTGTTTGGCCTTAACGACAGCCTGCGTGCAAAGGTTAGGATATTGATGCCTCAAACCTTGCACGACGTTGTCCAAAAGGCCCTCATAGCAGAGGAGGAGCTTATCAGTGGGGGTCAAACCAGGACTCCAGCGAGACCCGCAGGTCAAGGTTCATCTGGTATGCCGTAGCATCAGACACCAGCGAGACATATGCTGGGACATCGTGGCTTCCAGAGGGGATCCACTTTTTCTACACCCCAATGACTGCCACCTCAGCAGCGGACACCTTATCGAGGACCATAGCACCAGCAGTAGCAGTTTAGGCCTGTTCAGTAGAACAGACCAGGGTTTCAGGATGGTGGGCAGTCATCTTCTACTTTGGGTACCAGGACTACTGGGCCGAAGAAGGGGTGTTGGATGTTTGGGGAGCCACACTAACAGCACGACTGTCCTATGGAGAGGACCAGGGCATCCGGATCATCCGGACCCACTACCGTGGGAGATATGGACAAGGCCCATCGGATTCATGCAACGATGAATAACCGCCAGGTAGAGCACCAGTCGACTATGCTCGAGACGAAAGGTACTGTCGTTGACCAGATCCTTAGTATTTTGATAGAACCAGGTGCTACTGAGAGTTTCATTTCTGGTGCAGTGCTAAAAAGGATTAAGGTAAAGGCAGTCGAACAGGATGAGTTTAGCTTCGTGGAGATGGCTTCGGGATCCAAACAGAAGGTTGGAGGAAAGGTTACGGGTTGTGCCCTTAACCTCGGAGAGTTTGTCACTAGGGTCAACTTGTACGTCACGATCTTAGGATCTTATGATGTTGTGATTGGTATGGATTGGTTGGAATCGCACGAGGCGATACTCAACTGTAAGACGAAACGGTTGAGCTTGGGTGATGACGAAGGATAGAGACGTGTGATTGTAGGACAGAACCAGGGAGTTTCCCTGAGGTTTGTCTCTTCCTTACAATTATGGAAGAGTATGCACAAGGGGTGCAAGCTTTATGCAATCCTCGCGCTAAACGAAAAGGGAGTAGCGGAAGGTCTAGAACACCTTTCGGTGGTGAAGGAGTTTGCGGACATGTTTCGAGAGGAGTTACCTAGGATGCCGCCAGAAAGAGAATTGGAGTTTACTATAGACTTGAAACCAGGGACTGAACTGATAGCAAGAACACCTTATCGGATGTCGACCTCGGAGTTGCAAGAGTTGAAAATGCAACTGAAGGAGTTGTTGGACCTGGGACTGATACGCCCTAGTGTGTCACCGTGGAGTGCACCGGTTATTTTCATACGGAATAAGGACGGATCGTGGAGGGTTTGCATTGACTATCGTCAACTGAACAAGGCTACGATCAAGAATCAATATCCCTTACCTAGAATTGATGATCTGTTCGATCAAAAGAAGGGTGTGACGGTGTTCTCCAAGATCGATTTATGATCAGGGTATCACCAGTTATGGATCAAGGAGGATGACATCCCTAAGACCGCCTTTAAGACAATATTTGGACATTACGAGTTTACTGTTTTACCATTTGGACTGACAAACGCCCCAAGGGTATTCATGAGTTTGATGAACGGGGTGTTCCGCGAGTACTTGGACAAGTTCGTCCAAGTATTCATTGATGACATCTTTATCTACTCTTGGACGACGGAGGAGCATGATGAGTACTTGCGCTTGGTACTACAGTGCCTTCGAGAGCACAAATTGTATGGGAAGTTTTCCAAATGCTCTTTTTATCAATCAAGGATTCACTGCTTAGGGCATGTCATCTCCGGCGAAGGTATCATCGTGGAACCAGCAAAGGTTGAGGCTATTATGGAATGGCCTGTGCCGATGAATGTCACAGAAGTGCGTATTTTTATGGGTTTAGCATGATACTATCGACGGTTTGTCGAGGGTTTTTCGAAGATAGCAAATTCGATCATGGAATTGCAGAAGAAAAACAAGAAGTTTGTTTGGACAGAGAAATGCGCGGAAGAATTTCATAGGCTTAAGGAGTTGTTGACAACTGCGCTGATACTAAAGGTCCCTGACATGGACACAGACTTCTTGGTATGCACTGACGCATCCAAGGAAGGTTTAGATGGAGTCTTGATGCAAGACGGACGAGCGATTTCTTACATTTCAAGGAAACTGAGAAGGCATGAGGAGAACTATGCGACGCACGATTTGGAGATTTTATCCATCGTATATGCCTTGAAGGTTTGGAGACACTACCTTGTTGGATGAAAATTTGAATTAAAGACTGATCATTGTGGACTACAACACATTTTTACGTAAAGCGACCTGAACGCGCAACAATGACGTTGGTCGAAATTGCTTAGCGAGTACGACTTCGAGATTACTTACATAAAGGGAACAATGAACCAAGTGGTGGATGCCTTGAGTCAAAGGCCACGCATCTTTTCAGTGTTACCTCTTCATACAAATCTATGTGAGAAGATTCTCACTTTACAGCATGATGATGACTGGTACAAAGAAGTCAAGGAATTTATCGGACAAAACACAATGATGGTACCATGATATGAGGGATATTCATTGGATAGCGATGGTTTATTGAGGTTTATAAGTTGGATTTACGTACCACCAAAAGACAAGTTGAGAAGGTTGATCCTGAGTGAGGCTCATAGAGAAGTTTATATGGCTCACCCAGGAGTCACGAAGATGAGGGCAGACCTTAAACCCTTATTCTTCTAGAAGGGAATGAAGGCCGACATAGTCAACCTTGTGGCTAGATATCTAGAGTGTCAGCAGGTAAAGGCTGATCATAGACACCCGACAGGTTTACTTCAACCACATGCCATTCCAGAATCAAAATGGGAAGTTATTTCGATGGATTTTATTGTTGGATTGCCACTGATGGCAAGGAGACATGACATGATTTTTGTAGTAGTAGACACTCTGACGAAGAGTTATCACTTTATTCTCGTGCGTACGACGTATCAGGCACCTGACATAGTGAGATTTTTCATCAGTGAGATTGTGAGGCTGCATGGCGTGCCTAAGAAGATTATATCCGATCGAGGATCGGTGTTTACTGGACGATTTTGGATGAGTTTCCAAGAGGCTTTGGGGACGCAACTTAACTTTAGAACTGCGTATCACCCAGAGACAGATGGGCAGACCGAACAAACGAACCAAACCTTGGAAGACATGTTGCGCATGTACGTGATGGACCAACAAAAGCATTGGGAGGAATTCTTGCCTCTAGTAGAGTTCACTTACAACAACAGTTACCAGAGCACCATTAAGATGGTGCCTTTCGAGTTTCTTTATGGGCGACCGTGTCAGACGCCCTTGAGTTGGGATTGGCTTGAGGATAGGGTCCTGGTGGGACCAGAAGCGATCCAAGAAATGGAGGATAAAATGCAAACCATAAGACAAAGGATTAAAGAAGCGTAGGATCGACATAAGAGTTATGTTGATGCGCACTGAGTCGACCGTAGTTACGAGGTCGGCGATCGAGTCTTATTGCGGGTTAAACCACATAAGAGCTCGATCAAGTTTGGAAAGGGAGCTAAACTATCTCCTAGGTTCGTGGGACCTCTCGAGATTGTGGAGAGAAAGGGGCCAGTGGCCTATCGACTAGCCTTGCCTGATTCTTTGAGGTGTATGCACGATGTTTTTCATGTATCTGTTTTGAGACATTATATTAGTGATCCTACACATGTGATTGACATGAGTTCCTTGCAGGTATCGGATGAGGGAGCTCTCATGGCTGAGACAGTCCGCATCTTAGATCATCGCATTTGATAGTTACGACGTTGAACGGTAGATCAGGTCAAGGTCCAGTGGGACAGTTATAGTCTGCACTCGGCGACCTGGGAGGATGCATATGATATGCGCCAACAATTTCCATTTTTGTTTGATAGATAGACTTATGATACTGTGGTACTTATGATATTGTGGTACTTTTATTTCGGCATCATACTGAGAAACTTCGGGACGAAGTTTAGACCAAGAGGGGGTGTATGTAACATCCTGCTCTGGCGCACTGAGAAAACTTATTATTTGAGGACACTTGCTCGCAAGTGATCTGGACTTTTCTGATGTTAAAACATTTATACTTGATTATGATGCGTTATGATAGATGACATGATGTTTTACTATTCGATGTAGACAGGTGCTATTGAATCAGTTGTATTGAGTGTGTAGGGTTTTGGATCTTGAGGATGCAGAGGCATCGGTGGAACCCCTTGGACTCCGGATTGAGTCAGGGAGTGTCCTATTTGGGTTGATTTATTTACTGTGATATTTCATTGATTTGATGATTGATGTTGACATGTGCTGACACGATTGTTGATGAATCAGGCTGACGATAGCTTGCCAACCAGACGCAGATATGGAGTAAAGTGGCCACACACGATTTCCAGAGAGGTTGAGGGAGAGGGGTGGACAACAGCCCTGCCATCGCCTACTAGCACTCCCGCCGTGGCTCGAATTGTAGGTTAACAATTACCTAGTTCGAGAGGATCCACGATGCCATGAGGGTAGTCTGCGACAGTCGCTCACGATGATTCTAAGGGACGCGCAATAAGGCGGGGGACTTATTCCTTAGAGCCCTTAGTCTCCCACAATTTCACCTGGCAGAGTGTTGACTCCAGGGGTTATAGATGTCTACCAATCATTCCAGTTGGTGAGTGGCACCCTTGGAGCACGTGGTGCATCCTAAAGGGCACGTCACACAAAAGAAACAAAAGAAGCGAGTGGCACCGTTGGAGCATGTGGTGCATCCTGAAGGGAACGTCATGCAAAGGAAACGAACGAGGCGAGTGGCACCCTTGGAGCACGTGGTGTGTCCTGAAGAGCACGTCGCATTGATGTAGATGAAGGAAACAAACCTAAATAACCCTAAGACAATAACCCCTTAATAAATCCTTAAACAACTTCCCTAACCAATGGTCGCCCAGCTCAGAATCTAAATCCTAAGCCTAAGACTTTTTAGGGTAAAATTTTAGTGTAACCTTAAAGAAAAAGGCCCTATCATAAAAATAAAAATTCAAACAAAAACCCACTTAAGTAATAGTTAGGTCTTCATAAAATTCTGGGGGTAAATAATGAGAGTAAGAATTAAATTAAAACTAATGGTTTAAAATTTTTGCAAAGAAGAAATTATTTCCTAACTTGTGAAAGAACAAAAGATAATTAAATAAATAATAAGTAAAAAGATTAATTAGCGCATTTATATTATTTCCTAACTTGTGAAAGAACAAAAGATAAGTAAATAAAATATATATATATATATATATATATATATATATATATAATAAATGAAAAGATTAATTAGCGCATTTATCTTATTTCCTAATTTGTGAAAGAACAAAAGATAATTAAGTAAAAATAAATAAATAAAAGATATAATAAATGAAAAGATTTATTGAGCGCATTTACCTTTTAGGTTTTAAAAAAAAAGAAAGAAAGAAAGGGAATAATAAAAATAGGGAAGTGAGCCTTTTAAAAAAAAGAAAATAATTTACGGAGAAAGGTGGGGATGAGTGACACTTGTAAAACAGAGAAATTTTTAGGGTTTCATTAAAAACTTAAATTAATTGTGATTAGGGAAAGAGGGTGGGCTCAAAACACTATAAAAAAGAAAAGGAGGGTTAGGGTTAGGGATCGTTATGCTGCCGAATGGAGACTGGACTGATTGCTTGTGAGCAGTTGGGATTTTCTCAGCTGGGATTAGAGTGGTAGCTCAGCCTTGGAGGCGAGCTGGGAAGCTAGGTTTATATTATGGATCTTGTGTGGCCCCTTTGCGGCTCGGGGGGCTAAGGGGGAAGCAGAGTACCCCTAGCGATTGGTTGGGAGGTACCAGTGAGGTCTCGATGGTCGGCGAGCGGGAGCGGCAAGGAGTGCGTGGACTTCATTCGAGACAGGCGCCAGGGCAAAGGTACGCTCGTTTATTTTATTAAGAATAATGCACTAGAAATTATGTTGGGACCTGTAAAATGAGTTAATGGATGAATTTTGCCCTGAGTTTTTCCTTTCAATTGTTTGCCTAAAATTACTTTCGATTGCGTTCTGGATTGGGGTTTACTATTCCTTGGTTGGGATTTTTAATTTCTTGTGTTACTTCTTGTGCTGCATCCCCCGGATTGGTAATTGGCATTTAATATATTGCTGTGCAATTTTTATTCAATGACAGTCACTTATGTAGTTATAATGCATGCTAGTGCGCGAGGGATGCGTTGTTAAATATATGGATAATGCACTGAATTTTCACCCTGTAAATTGCATAGAGAATGTGTGTTAGCAAGGAATTGTGCGGTAATAAATTGACCCCTTTTTCTCTGTTATATACAAAAAGAAATTGGACTCTTGTGTAAGGATGTGATGGTGAAACCTTTCCGCATTGGCGACTTCGTTGGAAATCGATAAATACCTTTTTCTTCTGATATCAACTGGATAAGAAAAGGAAATTTCGAGTTCTTGCTGTGATGGGGGTAATGGCGTTGTGAAATAAATTCTGGACTGTGTAAACCCTTTTTTTATCAATCGTCAATTTGGACTGTGTAAATTTTTAATTACTGTGCGGGACTGTGTAGATTTTATGGGTTAATGTTCTGGAATGTTTTACATTGTCGGGGCGTTTTAATTGGTGTTGGTGTTTTTACGATTTTGTTGTGGGCGCTGGAACTTCTGTGGGCGTTTAAAATCATAGTGGGCGTTTTAACCATTCACCCATGCTGTTTTTACATTTTTCCGTGGGCGTTTTACATTTCCGGGGGCGTTTGATTGACTGTGGGCGGTTTAGATTCTTGGGCGTTTCCATTCTCTTCCATTTTACTTTACAACCCAAAAATCAGAAAGGATATGCTTTCACTGCCATCTTAAATTATCCCCAAAGTCTTTCTGGGTTATTCCGAGTTTGCTTTATGAACTGAAAATTATGAAAAGAGAAATGAAACTACTGATATCTTTAAACCCGTAGGAGATCCCTTCTAAAACTGCCTTTTAGCAAATCGACAAGACTAAATTATTCCAGAGAAGTGAAATCACCAAGAATTCGCCTTTAGAATGGACTCCAAGAATTAGACAGTTGAGCTGAATCTCGATACTTTCATAAACGTTTATTCTTTATTCATATTTCATATTTTTTCTCGCTATATTCATATGTGGAATCTATGGAAGTTTTGTACTTTCTGATATTATTTGACTGGGATGACCGCCACTCAGTGTTAACATAATTCTTTGCATCGGGAGTAGATATTGTCTTGCATTCCCTCGTGTTAATTTTCCTCCTTCTTGTTTGTCTGTCTGATATTTCATATTCATACTTCTTTGTTTGTCTATATATGATATTTCATATTCATGCTACACCACTGAGTGATTAATTCTGATGACTGTATACATACAGTGTATAAACTGACTTACGTTTTTTTGAAAGGGTTATTAGAGAACTTCCAGAAATCTTTCCAACAATGAATTTATCTTTATTTTTATATTAGTTTACATTATAATGTTGGATAAACAATATGTACTCTGTATTTGATGTTTTATATACTGGGGTATACATGCCTTTAAATCTAACATGCCTTTAAATCTAACATACCTTATATCTAACGGTATATATCTCAACTACTGTATATATCTCAACTACTGTATATATCTTGTATATGATTGGAATGTAGCTCAAACCGTTCATAGAAAAGGGGGTTACAACGCTTATTTTTATATTAGTTTACATTATAATGTTGGCTCATCAATATGTACTCTGTATTAAAGTATTTGATGTTTTATATACTACGATATATATCTTTAGATCTAACATATTTTTAAACATAACATACTTTAAATCTAACCAAACGACTGTATATAGACTGTGTGGTCAATATAACGACTATATATTGTTAAGGTAACCAGAAGTGTAAAGTGATCATTAGATTAGATTAAAATGCCTTGAAATTCTCTACAATCCATTTCACAATATGTTTCCCATGTGGTTTTTGTGTTAATCATCGTTTATTATATTGCAATGTTTCTATAATGAAAGCCTTATTAGTTTAAATTACTATGATGTTCCATTATAAAAATAAATACATGGTTATTATGGTCAGGTCCTTGGTAGTTCCTTTGATTTTCACAACAACAAAGGTAAGTCACATTATTTTAATTACAATGATTTTGTGTTATAAAGGCGATGATATGGGTATGTTACAGTGATGTTTGGAAATTTCATTATAATTGATAACATATAAATGAAGGGTCCTTAAATCTCAGGGCAATCAATTATTATGATTCAGTAAACGGGGATTGTATTTAATTCAGGTACATTATTTAAGACTGGGTTGGTAACTCGTCGTCTAATGGAAATCAATGGAGTAATTGGTCTGTACCTAATGTCAGGGAGTCTCAACAGTGGTTGGTCTATGTTGGAGTCCTTCTGACTTGTGTCTTCCTTAGAGGTCGTGGTTGTCCGTTGATTTTGGTGTACTTGGTTGTCTTGCATTGTTGGGTTTTCCTTGTGTCGGGCGGGATGTAGACACCTCCTTGTAGCCTAGTATATGAGTCGGTGTGTGTGATTATGCTCTGTGTAAAGAATCCATTGTCGTATCAAGAGTCTCGGGCCCTTTAAAGGCAGGGTTTCCACTCTTGCGACACACCTGACGAAGATTACTAGTTTCTTCCTTAGCAGACGGCCAGGAGCCTATCTGACCTTCTCTCTCTCCAGAGAAGAGAACTAAGATTAAATGCCCTGCTTTCCTGTGCAAAAATAGTAAAATCTACTACTATGGATTCTTCATTTTGTGTGCGTACAGTGCATAACCCAGTATGTCGTTAAATGGTTGTCGTTACTTGTTATGTGCCTTGTGTCTCCTTATTGTGATCTTCGTGGGTGCGTCTTGTTAGTTGTTGGGTGGCATCGTAGAGTCAAGTGTGTCTGTAAAAAAAAAAAAAAAAATTGCACCTGTTAAAGAGTTGTGGCTGTAACGAGGAGGTTCGTTACAACCTCACACTATACCATCAACGAGTGCATAAACTGTACACCAAATATGTACCAATCATACATAAACTATGACTCATCAATATGTACCAACATCACCAACTATACAATTGATGTATGTGCCAACTCATCAATTACTTGTCTCAACCATGTACCTCAAACAAAAGCGCTCATCAATTTCATCATCCAAATTTGATTTGTAAAACTGTAATAGACCTGGTGTATATCATCACATACCTACAAACCTTCCTTAACTTTAACAACAAGAGACTAGCATTTTCATCAAACTTTACTTTAGTCTCAGATGACTAATTTTGGATTAGTCAACAATCCTAACTTGAAATAGTCATAACTATGTACCTGTAATGAATGAAGATCTAAAAATACTAATCAATTTTCTTTAGTTTCTTTTATGAAATTCCTCTAGGTTTCAATACTTGGAACCTCTCAAAAAAGGAGCTATAGAAAAAATGGCATACCTTGTTGAATTCTGGCTTATTCTAGAGAGTGAACTTGTAGAGATTTCCCCGCACAGAATTTTTGTTGTATGGATCTGAAAATGGTACACAAAATACTAAAGAATATACTCTAACCAATACATTTGTTCTTACTGAATTTGGATCTGTTATGAATAATTTATGATGTTTTTCCCCGAAACACCTGTTTTAGACTAGTTTCAGGACTAGCCACAAACCCTACTTTCCACGGAGTGTAACTCAAAAAATACAACGACCCACAAGATGAAATTTTTATCCCAACTACTTGGATATGTTTGCTCAATGACCTCCATATGTTTTTCTTTGAATCATTCTATAAAAAAAATTATTTCTAAAATAGTGAGATGGCCTATAAATAACATACCTTAGAAAGCATCATCAAAAGAATTTATCCTCCCTTGAATTTCATTCTTCTTTACTTCACCTTCCCTCTAAAATTCTCCTTAGAAATCCTTTAGTTACGTAAGTCACTTATAGATATTCAACATTCTCAAGTGTATTTAAATGAGATACCCTTCCCTCGTATTTATAATTTAATGTAGCTTCCTCAAGGGGTTACCTTCTAACCATCTTAACCCACTTTCCTTATTTTAGGGCTAACCCACTTCTAACCACTTGTCCACTTAGTAATTTCTCCATTAATTTTATTATTTAAATAATTTATTTTGTATTCACTTTGAATTATATTACACTCATCACTTCACTTCATTATTTAAATAATTTCTTCTTCACAACCACTTTGACTACTTTGACCTTTTGGGGCTTCTAGATGACTCATGAGGGTTCTCCAACTTCACATGGCCATAAGTCTCTAACCATGAAGATTTATGTGAAGTTCCACATACCACCACAAATGGAATGACATATACTATCCATCTAGAATAGTCTTACCTTCAAATATATTAAAACTCATACCATTATACATCAAAACAACTTGGGTCCATTACTCAAACCTTTGTGCTACCGAACTTTCTTCAAGGTTTGACATCAATGAAAACCAACCCAAATAATCAACAATATCCCCCTTTGGCATTGATGGAAACACTCTGATGCAATACTGAAGTCATATCACTCATGCTCCCCCTAGAACCATGCCTCTGTGTTCTTTCTCCAAAAATTTACGTTTGCATCTGATAAATCTCTCTGCCTTTGACATCAATGAAAAATGTATCTTTCCATCCGAGGATGCTCTCCCTTAATGAACTCTTCCTGAAACTGATCTACCAATCTAAACTGTCCTTTTTATGGTGCTCCCTTGTGTAAATCTAAGACATATAAGATAAGCATTCAAAAGCATTCATTTTGGAGTAGAAATTACTCTGAGTCTCTGACGAAGATACTCAAAGGATTCCCATGGAAGAGGTTTTGTAAAGATGTCTTCCACTTGTTCTTCTGTGCCCACATATTCAAATCTGATGTTCTTCTCTACAACTTGTTCCCGTATAACGTGATACTTTATTGGAATGTGCTTCATCTTGGAGTGCATCACTGAGTTCTTTCAGATACTGACGACGCTTGTATTATCACAATAGATTGGAATGGGCTCATCATACTCAACCTGTATATTTTTCAAAGTTTGTTTCATCCATAGAATCTGAGTAAAACATCTTATTGCTGCAATATACTCTACCTCGACTATAGATAAAGATATTGATGATTTTTTCTTTCTTAGCCAAGATACTAAACACACACCCAAGTACAACGTTGCTCCACTAGTGATTCATTGGTCATCAATGCAACCTTCCCAATATGCATCTGTGTAGGAAATAATTGATAGATCATTTCCTTTTGGATAGCATAATCCAAAATCTTTTGTTCCTTTGAGATATATGAAAATCCTTTTCCATGCTAAGAAATGTGATTCCTTTGGTGCTACTTGAAATCATGCCACCTGTCCAACTGCCTGATTTACATCTCATCTGGATGTTGTCACATATAGTAAGCTACCAATCATTGAACTATATTTCCTTTGGTGTGTAGACTTTGAATCATCATATTTGCTCAACTTGGAACTAGTTTGCATAGGAGTGGTAACTGGTTTGTAATCTTCCATTCCAAACTTCTTTAGCATTTCTATGATATACTTAGTTTGAGAAATAAAAATTCCTTGGTTTCTTTGACATATCAGAAGACCCAAAAAGAAGGATAGTTCTCTGAGTAATGGCATTTCAAAATCATTATGCATATCATTTTCAAATTTCTTACTTAACCTATCATCATTACTTCCAAAAATAATATCATCAACATAAAATTCAATTAATAAAATACCATCTTGAGTTACCTTGATGTAGAGGTTGTTGTCTGCGCTTCCTTTTCTGAACCCTTCTTTTTGTATATATTTATCCAGTCTAAAGTAGCATGCTCCAGGAGATTTTTTTAGACCATACAATGCCTTCTTCAATTTACACACATAATCTACGTTCTTTGACAACTGAAATCCTTCTAGTTGTTGAAGTTCCTCATTCATAAAATATGATTTCACATCCATCTAATACACTTTAATATTCTTGAAGCATCCATAAGCTAAGAGAAATTGAATTGCTTCCATTCTGGCAACTGGGGAAAATGTCTCTTCAAAGTTGATTCGTTCAACCTATGTGTATCCTTTACATACCAATCTAGCTTTGTTCCTTGTAACCTGTCCATCTTCATTCAATTTATTTCTGAAAACCCACTTTATGACAATCACATTCTTATTCTTTGGTCTTGGAACCAATTCCCAAGTGTCATTCTTTTAGATTTGATCCAATTCTTCATCCATGGACTTATTCCATAATTCATCCTTGTTGTCCTCTTCAAAACTGTTTGGTTCAATCGTAGATAAGAGTTCTAGGTGTGTTTGTTCTGGTGAATGGATTCTTCTTCTAGTCTCAACTCCTGCATCCTTGTTTCTGATAATCTGATCTGAAGGATGATTCTTATGTACTTGTTTTCTAGGTGTCTTTGGAGGCACTTGTTGAAATTTCTCTTCTAATTCTACCTGATCCTCTTCATATTCCCCTTCTACTTCTTCTTCATCTTCTGCTTCTTCTTCATAAAGTTGTTCCATTGATTCATTTTCTTCTTCCTTTAACTGTAGTCCACTTGTTTCATAAATTGTTACATTGATTCTTTCCAAAACTTTGTTCAACCTCAGATTGTAACACTTGTATGTTTTCCTTGTACTTGAGTAACCAACAAGTACTCCTTTGTCCACACGAGAGTCAAAATTTTCCATTATGCCATCTTCTCTTTTGATGTATCATTTTCTTCCAAACAATCTGAAGTTCTTCACATTTGTTGGTCTTCCTTTCCATAGCTCGTAGGGATTTTTTTCATTGTTGTTTCTGAGCATTAATCTATTTTGAATGTGAACTATTGTATGCACTGCATGTGTCCAAAAAATATCTGTCAATTTGCAATCCATTAGCATTGTTCGAGCCATTTCCTATATTTTCATGTTATTTCTTTCAACAACTTCATTCTGTTGAGGTGTCCAAGCAATGAAAAATTGTCTTTTTATTCCATGCCTACTGCAATAGTCCATAAATTCCTTTGAAGTGATCTCTCCTCCATTATTAGATCTCAAACATTTTATTTTTGAATCCATTTCATTTTCAACCATCTCCTTGTAGACCTTCAAGTTTTCAAAATATTTTGACTTATTCCTAAGAAATAAAACTGCAGTCATTCTTGTATAATCATCAACTAATAACATAAATTATTTCTCACCTTTTAAACCATTTGTTGTAGTTGGTCCAACTAGATTAGTATGCACAATTTTCAGTGGTCTTGTCATTGAATATTCCTTTGATTTTGTAAATGTGTTGAACCTGCAAAGAATATATCTAGCTAAACAATAATACACACAGTTGCAGAGAGAATTGGAAAATGAATAAGGAGAGAAAGAATGGAATAATTCTCATTAACCGTTGTGAATAATGAATAATTTACACATGATATACTCTGTATAACTCAATGAGTTCAACTTGAGGTGAACCAAGTCGCCATAGTGGTGGTCTAGATTGATCTGGACACAGACCAGCATTTACGAGAGTGAACTGCCACCTATTCTAGTCTCTCAGGTAGTTACGGGAGTGAACTTCCACCTATTCTAGTCTCTCAAGCAGTTACAAGAGTGAACTGCCACCTAGTTGAGTTAACTAGTCAACTAGTCTTCAGTTAACTTACTGAACAGAGAGTAGTGATAAGTTAACTGAGGGAATCAAGGCTAATGCACCACTCTGGTGATTATACCAAGGTAAGTTTGAATTATCATGTTGATGATCCGAATGCAACATTTAAACTCAACTCAACTAGTCAAACTGAAGTTTGAACTGAAAGAGAATATTCTCCAGGTGGAATATTCTCTCCTAAAATATAGGAGACTAGATAATGACTAATTATGACTAATAAAAAAATAAAAACCTTAGGAAAAATAAATCATAGGTGTGTGTGAAGTAACTCCAACACCCCCCCTGAACATCACTATGGTGAAAGTAAAGAATGGGTCCTGACAACGAGGCCATGTTAGGTACCCAAATACAAAAGATACACTGAAATAAAGTGAGGAAAGAGGGAAAACCTCATGGGAAACCCCCCCCCCCTAAGTGAAAATGCATAAAATAAAAATAAAAATGTGAAGGAACAAAAAATAATTGCTAAGCAACCATGTCCTTCACTCCAAGAAGATCTCGCAACTATGCAAGTTTGTGCTCTTTGAAGATTTTGTTGAAGAAGTAGATGTCTGCACAGATCTGATGAAGTATATGCATCATTGATATTTCCACACATATCCACTTTATCTTCTTGTAATGAATAACATCCAAATAAATTTTGGATGAAATTTTGAAAACCGTGCAACGGTTTCTAGAAAAATGTTGAAATTTTGTTGATTTTGAAATGATCATAAATTCAGTTTCCGGACTCCGTTTCGGATGGTTTTTTTTTTTTGGAATTGGATATTTTCCCGAGAGGAATTCAAATATCCAATTTTTTTCAGCAAATGTTTTTCAGAAAATATCAGAATGGCTTCTGATGTGCGCAACTCTCTTTTTGACTCCTGAGATGCATGCATGGTGCATGCAAAAGTGTCTGCATGTGACTCCTGAGATGCATGCCATATATCTTCCACATGAATTTCAGAAAACAAATTTGAAATGGAGTAGGAATCATCTTCAATTAATGGAATACAAATTTCTGCAAACACTTTTGTAGAGGACTCTTCATAATAAGAGGCTTGATCTTCTGATGGCTTCTCTTCTGGCTCTATCTTTCCAATCCCCTGCATGCAATCTTCACAATCTTCTTTGTTCCCAAATAGAACGTTTAGTTAGGTCCATAATTCATTTGGAGTGAAGTCTTGTGTGACATCACATACTTGGTGGAGAATTTATGGAGAAATAGATATGCAGATAAATACTATGGCCATATCTTGTCTATTGAGAAAGTCATTTTTCTCATTGGTGGAATCAAGCTCTATTTCCATTGCCATGGTTATTTGGTATAAGCCTCTACTTCTTAGAAAAATTAGAATCTCTGGCTTCCACTCCAAATATTTATTAGGCATGAGAAGTATTATTGGTGAGTAAAACATAAATTCCATATTTTCCGAGTTCTTCAATCTTCAGTACCTGCAAAACAATTTTGGTGTAGCTTTTGCTTAGCAGTCTGTTAGCTCTGATACCATGTAAATGTGTTGAAACTACAAAGAATAGATCTATCTAAACAATAATACACACATTTGCAGAGATAATTGGAAAAGGAAGAAGAAGGAGAGAAAGAATGGAAGAATTCTCATTAACCGTTGTGAATAATGAATAATTTACACATGATATACTATATATAAGTCAATGAGTTCGACTTGAGGTGAACCAAGTCACCATAGTGGTGGTATAGAATGATATAGACACACACCAACAATTACGGGAGTGAACTGCCACCTATTCTAGTCTCTCAAGTAGTTACGGGAGTGAACTACCACCTATTCTAGTCTCTCAGGTAGTTACGGGAGTGAACTGCCACCTAATTGAGTTAACTAGTCAACTAGTCTTTAGTTAACTAACTGAACATAGAGTAGTGAGGGTTTAATTGAGGGAATCAAGGCTAATGCGCCACTCTAGTGATAATACCAAGGAAAGGTCGAATTAGCATGGTGATGATCCCAATGTTGCATGGTGATGATCCCAATGCAACATCTAAACTCAACTCAATTAGTCAAACTGAAGTGTGAACTGAAAGAAAATATTCTCCAAGTGGAATATTCTCTCCTAAAATATAGGAGACTGGATAATGACTGATTATGACTAATAACCAAATAAAAACATTCGGAAAAATAAATCCTAGGTGTGTGTGAAGTAACTCCAACAAATTTGAACCTGGTATTTGTTTGCTTTCCTTATTGACAATGCTTGCATAAAGTGTTGGTTGGTTTCGTGATTTGGGGAATTTCTCTAACTACTTCCTTTGTCTCTGAACCACTCTTTGAACCAATCTATGAATCCATGCTCTCTCCCACTGTCATATATCTGTCCAAACCTTCTAAGTGTTTTTACGAGTCCATCTCTTTCCATACTGTCCAAGACTCTATTGCACAATTGTCCATAATGTTGACCCATTTATCACTATAATATAATGAAGTATTCAATACCACAATTGATTAATCTATCAAATTGTACTTATTCTAACTGACTTCTCTGGATCTATCTACTCAAACTTTGCAAGTTGCTCGAATATGGTTCTTTTGTATATCACAACTATCGCATAGACTCTCCATGTCTTGTTAGGATATTTAGACACTTAGGAGTTAGTTAAGATCTACTTGGTCTAATATGTCATTTGGTAAAAGTGTGTTTCTTAGTGTGTTTCTTTAGTATGCATTAGTATGCATTTGTAGTTAGGAAATTTGACGGTCACGATATGTTCCCAACATAGAGTTATCCAACAGTTCATAATCTCCTCGATCTTAACAACCATTGATCCGTGGCTTAACACTCGATTGGTCCATGATCTCTATTAAAAGAGTATGGAGGGTCATTTTTCGATAATCGATTGTGAGAAACTCTCTTGTAAAATCTCTCTATAATCTTTTTCTTTGCATTAATAAACTGCTCCAAGTGGCCACGTTGGCTGGGGCCGTGGATGTTTCCCTGTAGGGGTTTTACCATGTGAAAACATCGTTGTGTTGATATTTGATCTAGTTATGTGAGTGGTTACTAAAGGTGCTCTTCCTCTGTTGGAATACGTATGTTTTCGAACATGGTATCAAAGCCTGTTTGAAGACCCACTCCTGTTGAAGATCAAGATCATGAATCCGAGTTTCCTCATCTCCACTTTAAATCATTTTCATACATTCCTAGGCTGAGAGGACTGTTCCATTACATCCGGAGTGCTCATTTCAGTTAGGAACACTTTTGTTTTCACTCGAAAAGGTTTTTTTTTGCCCAAGATACGACCATTATAGTCAGATCCGGAGGTATAAAGCTTGAATACACATTTTTAAAATTTTTTGTAGAGTAGTATTTTGGTTTTATTTCGGTTTTTTTTTATTTATTTTCATGTTGCTACTCTTTTATATCTGCGTATTCTCTTTGCCCCATGCCCTATGCAATCTCAACAAATCAAAAACAGATAGGAAAAGGTGCATCTTCCGGGTAAGCTAACCAAGATCTAACCCTTGTTGTCATCGAGAAGCGAATTTTTTTTTCTTGTGTGAAAATAGATTTTTTTTAGCATGCTCTCCAAGGCTGTCTTCTACAACAACAACAACAAAAACACCCCCAATCCTCCTTCTCAACATTACAATATGTTTTTCTAGATCATTTGGTTAAAAGTTGCATTATCAAGTAAGAGGTCTTGAGTTCAAGTATCTCTTTTGTTACCTTTTTTGAAAAAGTTCATGCTAAAATTGTAAAGTGTATTTCACTTCAAGTATAAAGGTGAATCACTATAAGTAGCTTTAATATTTTTTTTTAGAGTTATTTATTTTGCATGCAACTTTTATAAAGTAACTTCATTGTAAAAGTGATCTCCACTTCTCTTTATAAAAGTGGGTCACTTCATAAAGCAACTTACACAATCACGTGTTCATTTGGTCACCGATTGTGCCTTGTTTTTAAAAGGGCATAACTCTAACATTGGAAGTCCGTTTTCAGTGCCAATTTTTTTAAAACCACATAACTTTTTGAGCTCTTTCCATCCAGATCTTCATTTTTAGTTTTTAATTCCACATTATCTACATATTTAATATGGCTTCTACAAGTACTGTCTTGCTTACCAGCAACAACTACTTCCAATGGAAATCTCATATGGAAGATTTATTAATAAGTAAAGGCTTGTATTGTATTACCTTGGGAAAGGAAAAAGAACCCACTGATGCTGATAAGAAATCCAAGTGGGATAATAGGAATGACGAAGAACGTGGACTAATCAAAATTTCTATCTCTCTTAATTTAAGGTACCACATTCAAGATATTGATGACCCCAAAGAAGCTTGGGACACGATTGAATCTGTGTTTGGTAAACTCAATATTATTCGACCACAAAAGTTAGAAAATCAAATACTAACCTTGAGTACAAATGATTTTTCTTGCCTTGGAGACTATCTTTTTAGGTTTAAAACACTCAGAATTTTGTGTGAAGAATGTAAGATAAAGATGGAGCAAGAGCATTGCATCTATCTTATTCTTTCTAAGCTAGGTAGTGCATATTTTGTGTTTGTATCTACCTTTTATGCCATGAGAGAGGATCTAGGGGAAGAATCTTATGAAAAACCCAGTCTTGAGTTTTTTTGTCCTTCTTTGATTCAAGAAGAAGATAATCTTGTAAAATTTGGAGTGATCAACACTGGAGGTCCCTCCAACAAAGGCTTAGTTTCCCAGCAGAAAGATAAACCCAAGTATCCCAAGAAGCAACATCCTCGCTACAACAACAAACGACATATGGGTCCCAAATCTTCTCAGACAACTTCATCTCCTACTGGTGACAAAGGAGAAAAATATAAAAGTAATAATACTAACAAACATTACAACTTTTGTGATAAAGATGGTCATGATGAGTCCAAATGTTTCAAGAAGATGGCAGCTTTTATAGAAACGATGAAGAAACACAACATCAATATTGATTCTACTTCTTCTTCTCATGGACATGCACTTTTTGCTTGTGGTTTCTCCTTCAATTCAAATTCTACTACTACTTCTTCTTATAATGAGTGGATTATTGATTTAGGAGCATATTATCATATGGCTAAGGATAAAGCCATATTTTCTACTCTAAATGAATGTAACACCAATAAAATATTTGTTGGTGATGATAGATCTCTTAGTGTTGTAGGATCTGGAACAGTTCAAGTAGATAATGGTCATTTCAATGATGTATTATGTGTTCCAAGTATTTCTTGTAACCTTATATCAGTATATGAAATCACTCATTCAGGTGAAGGTAAAACCGTCGAGTTTTCCCCTCACCAAGTTGTAATCAAGGATCTAAAATATCCTAAGCATGTTCTTGCAACTGGAATTGTTGATGATATTACCAGGTTGTACAAGTTTGACAACTATGGGTCATCAGCTTTTTCATCCGTTTTTGTTGCTCATAGCGATGACTTGAGCAAACTTTGGCATGAGTAGTTTGGTCATCTAAACTATCGCTCATTGCAACAACTATGTAATCAATAAATGGTGACTGGTCTTCCTCTTGTTTCATGTAGAGATGGTGTTTGTGTTGGTTGTGTTATTGACAAACATCATCGTGACAGTTTTGACAAATGTGCCTCTTGGCACGCCTCGAGTCCTTTGCAGCTTGCTCACAGTGATTTGTGTGGTCCACTTTCTTCTCCTTATTTTTCTGGGTGCAAGTATTTATTAACTTTCATTAATGACTTTTCCAGACATACTTGGGTTTACTTCTTAAAACTCAAGAGTGACTTTTTTGACAATTTTTTGGCGTACAAGGCCCTTGTAGAAAAGAAATCTAGACATCAAATTCAAAGGTTAAGAATAGATAATGGAGGCAAATATGTGAATAATAATTTTACAAGCTACTGCACTACACAGGGAATCCAAATGAAACACATTGTTCCATATACACCACAACAAAATGGTGTTGCTGAGAGAAAGACCCGCACATTAAAAGAAATGGCTAATTGTATGATCCAATATAAGGGATTAAGTCTAAAGTATTGGGTGGAAGCCATCAACTTTTCAAATTACATAGTAAATCTCATTCCCACAAAGGCTCTTAAAAAAATAACACTGGAAGAAACTTGGACTAAAATTAAACCAGATGTAAGTCACTTCTGTGTATTTGGCAGTATAGCATGGGCTCACATTCCTGATGAGAAAAGGAAAGCATTGTAGCCTAAAAGTGAGAAGTGTATATTTGTTGGTTATTCTGAAGATGTCAAAGGTTACAGACTTCTTCAATCACATTGTAATGAAATTATTATTAGAAGAGATGTTAAATTTGATGAAAATCTCTTGGCCTGAGAGCCTAATTCGACGATTGTTCCTTCTTCATCCTACAAGCCATCTTCGATGTTTGTGCCTTCTTATGATCTGGTTTCTTCTTCAGATGATGACAGTGAGGATGAAAATCCACCTCTGCATGCTCACCCTCCTCCAGATGAGTCCTTTGAACCTGAACCAGCACTAGCTCCATCGCTTCCTAGATGGGTCCATTCAACACAAGAAGCAGTTGGTGATCTTGTCGGTGATCCTTCAGATCAGCGTTGGACACATTCACAATTCCATCGAGCCTCTTTTCTTTTGGCTCAAGTTTCAAAAACTCATGGTCCAAAGACATTTGCAGAAGCTTCAAGTCATCCAGATTGGGATACAACAATGAATGAAGAGTATCGTTCTTTAATGGAAAATGATACTTGGGATCTTGTACCTCTTCCAAACGGAAGAAAAATTGTTAGATGCAAATGGGTCTACAAAACTAAGTATGCATCGGATGGAAGTGTTGAAAGACACAAGGCTCAGTTAGTTTCCAAAGGATTTTCCCAAGTTGAAAGAATTGACTATAATGAAACCTTTGGCCCTATAGCAAAAATGAATTCCATCTGCCTTGTTCTTGCCCTTGCTGCCTCACATAAATGGGAGGTCCATCAGATGGATGTTAAATCCGCCTTCTTACATGGAGATTTGCAAGAAAAAATCTACATGGAACAACCTCCTGGCTATGTCCAAAATGACTCTATCCTTGTTTTTCACCTCAAGAAATCTCTTTATGGTCTCAAGAAATCTCCCCTAGCTTGGTATGGCAAAATGGATAGCTTTCTTATTGCCATTGGATTCTCTAGATGTCATTTTGATCCTAATTTTTATACCAAGAAAGTAGGAAGCCATCTCATAATCCTTGTCCTTTATGTTGATGACCTTATCCTTACTGGTAGTGACTCAAAACTTTTAAACCATGTGAAAACCAGACTTAAGAAGAAATTTGAAATGAAGGAATTTTTCTTTCCCAGTCTAAGTATGCTTGTGACCTTCTTCGTCACTTTCACATGGATGATTGTAAACCAACCCCTTCTCCTTTCCAGTCTGGATTCAAGATTTTTTCCACCTGTACTTCTCTTAAAGTTGATGCCACCCTCTATCAGCAGTCAGTTGGTAGTCTCTTATACTTGACTCATACATGTCCTGATCTTTCCTTTGTTGTTAGTCTTATTGCCCGATATATGCAAACACCCCTTGAAATCCGTTGGAAATAAGCTAAAAGGATACTTCACTACATTCATGGTATAGTTCAGTTCGGGATACATTAAAGTTCAGGGGGGACTCCTTTATTGGTTGGTTTCACTGATTCAGATTGGGCCGATGACCCTGATGATCAAAAATATACTGCAGGTTATGTTTTCAGCCTTGGTTCATGACCTATCACTTGGGCCTGTAAGAAACAACAAGCTACTTCACTTTCTTCAGTAGAAACAGAGTACTGAGAAACGGTAAATGCAAGTCAAGAAGCCCTGTGGCTTCGACAGATCCTTTCAGAATCTGGATTCCAGCATCAACATCCGACCATCTTTTGGTGTGACAATCAGAGTTCCATCAAGCTCGCCAAAGACCTAGTTCAACATCATCATAGAAAACACATCGATCTACACATGCACTTCATCAGAAAGATAATTCATGATCAAGTTATTGAAGTGCCCTTTTTCCCTACAGAAGATCAAGTTGCAAACATTTTCACAAAGTCTCTTACAAAAGCGATGTTTTCCAAACTTTGATATATGTTAGGAGTTCAAGAAGTTGTCATTAAGGGGGGATAGGCTCTAATGCCTCCTTCCTTCTCCTATTGTGTCACTATTGTAAATCCTTCAATCCTATCCCAAGTTGTTCTTAAGGGGGGATGTTAGGATACTTAGACGCTTAGGAGTTAGTTAAGATCTACTTGGTCTAATATGTCGTTAGGTAAAAGTGTGTTTCTTAGTGTGTTTCTTTAGTATGCATTAGTATGCATTTGTAGTTAGGAAATCTGACGGTCACGATATGTTGCCAACATAGAGTTATCCAACAGTTCATAATCTCCTCGATCTTAACAACCATTGATTCGTGGCTTAACACTCGATTGGTCCATGATCTCAATTAAAAGAGTATGGAGGGTCATTTTTCGATGATCGATTGTGAGAAACTCTATTGTAAAATCTCTCTATAATCTTTTTCTTTTCATTAATAAACTACTCCAAGTGGCCACGTTGGCTGGGGTCGTGGATGTTTCCCTGTAGGGGTTTTACCATGTGAAAACATCGTTGTATTGATCTTTGATCTAGTTATGTGAGTGGTTACTAAAGCTGTTCGTCCTCTGTTGGAATACCTGTGTTGTCGAACATGTCTAACATTCATATTACATGGGAGTCTCTAATATGGATGTGTTGGCAGCCATTTCACATTTTTATCCTATCCTTATAAGATGCCTACACAAGTGTTTTGGAACCCTTGATTCTCATCGCAATCTTTTGAATAAAACGACTTGATTATTTTGCACATTCGCACACCTGCCTTTTGTTTTCGTTTTCATGACTGTAAGTGTGAAAACCATTGATTTCGAAGTCATGTCAATGGCACTAATACCGTCGCTAGATTATTATGGTTACTCTGGTTTATGTGGTCAATTCATTTCTAATTCAATTGTGATCATACAGTTGGCAAGACACCAAAACCTTTACTCATTTAGTATTTTTTTTGTTGTTGTTAATATGAATTTGTTTTTATAAGATTGTGATGGTATTCTAATGAGTGTGATTGAGTCCTTCATTCAATGGTGGTTCGATGTTCTATTGTTTTTGATTGAATTCAATGAGTTCATAACAACGCATTGATATTGTGATTAGACCCTTAATGCAATGGTTGCATACAAAGCATACATTTTATGATTGAATCCTTGGTGCTATATTCGAAACATTATTTTGGTTTTAAAATCATGCAAACACTATTGTTGTGCAAATATTCAGGTCGACTCATCATAGTTTTCAATGGTTGTTTTATTAGCATTGTTTTAACATACACCACCAGTGATTTACGTCGTCGATTGTACATTTTGATATGAATGTTTTGCATGGGTCCATTTCGTTCCACCACCCTTGCACACTTACGTATTAATGCCTGCCTTCTATCCCGGGTTACCTCTGTTGGTTTTTGGGGAAATCTCTGAGCATTTGATCCTGCGTATACCCTGTTCAAACCCTCGTTCGTTTACCTTGCTCACTGTCTACTCTCTCCTGGCTCCTGTGGGTTGAATTTAACCCCCATGGTGTTTAGAGTCTGTTATGGTTTGATAGTGCCAGAGGAGACTGCTTAGGCTAACCCCGTAATTGCCTCCCAGAGACACATTTTTGCGTGAGCAATTCTGGGCAAACGGTTTTGAATCCGATCAAACCCAAGAAAAACGTTGACCAAAAGCCAATAGTGCTGAGCAAGGACTCGGACTCCGAAATTGAACATTTATTGACTGAAGAATACCCTTACTCCCATGGCCTCTGCTCCATGGAACCCTATGACTATGTTTCCAATTTACCTCCGTGCCTAAAAAACGACCCTAAATTCCAGGGAATTAAGCTTCACGGTGACACCCCTGGTAACTTGAAAGAACCCTCCCCTGTAATGCCAAGGCCCGATCAATCACCTTGTACCCAATGCAATTCCTAGCTTGAACATTACTACACCAACGTTCCCCTATTGCAATCTAAGATTAAATCATTAGAGGAATGAGTTACAGTGCTGTCAAAGGAGAACGACAGGCTACAATCCAACAAGAAGAAACAAAAAACCACCGGTTCAATTGTCTTCAGAAATGTCGAGGCAACAACGACCTTTGTCAATTCAAAGTTATTATGATCGAATCATTTTCTTACTGCCCAGGTATGTATTTCAACATCGATTTTGTTTTATGACTTGGTTTGAATTAGTATGACCGATTGGGTTTGCTTTCGTTTAGATCTGTTTGAATAGATTCAAGAAATGATTATGTTTTGTTTTGGATTATGATTGCATTCGATCTGTACAAAAGATTTGTTTGCTAAACTCGGACATAGCTATGTTTTGATTGATACGATTTTGCATTAGCATGTCGATTGTGTCGGCCCTAAGCTAGTTCGATTCATTTCTTTTGGTTTGATTTTGAGACGATTATGTATGCTTGAATTAGCATGGTCTTTTATGTATGCAATGCATCAATATCAAATATTGGTTTGACAAATAGAATGTAATCTATTGATTTAAAAAGGAAAAAAATGACTCTGTTAGTTTTGGATTCAAAAATGATTCTGTTAAGTTTTGGGATTGACATATTGTGTCTATATTGAATTCATACCAAAGATTTATTTGATATTCGATTGAAATAGATTCAATCACAATTTCGTTTGCTCTCAATTAGCATAGAAGTTTTGGTTTGTTGTGATGTAAATGATTTTCTTTGTTTTCAATTAGCAATTAAAGATTTGTTTAATAGTTTGAATATATTTATGTTAGTTTTAGTTTGATTTAAAACGGTTTTGTTTTCAAATTAGACCAGCTACATAATCATAAGATTATGTTAGCTAGTCATAAAGTTTTGATTTTTTGATAGTTTTAGAACTGAACATTGTCTAAACGTGTTTATTCTTGTCCACTTTCAGGTGCATACGAATTTCAATGACCAATTGGATGTGTTGTGGTAGTTTAGAACATACTTTTGTTACATTGATTTGGTTCAAGTTGTTAGTTTTAGTTAGAAATAGACATTTGGGAGATTCTTCCCATATTTTCTGTAAATAGTGGTTGATAATTCCCACAGGGGTGTTTTACCCTGTGGTCTTTAAATACTTGTTATTTTTTGTAATCAACCCATCACTGTTGGGAGAACAAAGACTATGGATTTATGATGATACAAGCTTGAATGGAAGTGGATCTTTTGTAACAGCTTTAGCTTTCAATTTATCATACTTTCGTTCAGGTTTTGTGCATTTTAATTTGTGATTAGGTCCTTGACTACCTTAGATATCAAGACTTGTTACAGGTTAATGCGTTGTGATTTAAATTCTGTCCATGTCTTATGTATCTCAGTTTTAGTACAACAATTACTGTGTTTCAATTTAATGAATTAAAGGTTTATCTTCTTCATTAAATGAATCATTTTGTACAAATCTTCGCATACGGGTTTATCTAAATGTGATGATTTGGAAATTTTAAGATTATTGTCATTTTTATGTCTTGTTTTTCCTGTCAATTATATTCAAAGAGCACTGTTGCTTCCTGTTTACAAGAAGCTTGTGGAAAATCTGGTGTGGGTTTCCTCCCATCGAACAACTGAATCAGATACTTTGCACGGGACAAATTGGAAAGTGTTATTACAGGTTAGTTTATTAGTGTTATTTAAGTAGTTTAGATAGAAATATATAGTTCAGATTTATAGTTAGGATTATTGTTTTAATTGCTCAGCTTAGATAGTTTTCATTTTATTTCTTTCTCATAAAATTATAAAAAATAAAAAAAACAATAGTTTTGTTGTCATAGGACAGTTTGCAAATGATTTTTGCAGGTTTTCATTTAAAATCTGTAATCTGTAAATATTGTACATTTGTGATTAAGATTTAATTGTGTTGATAGCTGAACATTTAATTAAGTAGAATTATTGTTTTATGATATCAGTTAGTAGACTGTATATATTTATTTCAGATTTGTTTATTAGTTTGCTTTAATTGTTGTTTTCATTTAGATTAGTTCCTTTAGTTAGTGTTCTTTCATTTTCCTAGGACTTAGATCAGCCAACGGAGCCACTAAACCCATCGGGGCGGATCATCCCAAACGGCTTGGGTTATTTAGACAACCCTGGATCGGATCCACTCCTCCAGTTGATGAGCGTTCAATTTCTCTCGTCAACAAATGACGCTAGAAGGAGGGCCAACTGACAAGCTGGCCTTGTAGGAGCCTTTATTTTTAAATGTATTCAATTTCCCCCATGGCTCCCCAAATCATTGTGTTGGAACATGCTTTCAACTTCTCATTACCCGATGTTCCCAATGAGACAGTATTTCGCTTGTCCAAACTCACCTTTGATGGTGGAGGCAATATATCTGCTAAAGACCACCTTAACAAGTTTTGGTGCAAATGCATCAAACATGACATCTCAGATTTAGGAGTTTTATGCAGACTTTTCGCTTTTACTTTTAGAGGTCGGATTAAACATTGGTTTGAATCCTTTCTAGCATGTCACATTTTTGATTGGTTTCAATTTGTAGATGCATTTCTAGATTCTTTTGAAATTTATGATTTTGATCAATTATGTGAAGAATTTCATACTTCGCTAATCAACGACGATCCATCTTCAGAAGGATTTTTTAGAAAATTCTATCATATCCTCTGTACATTTAATCTCGATGACATGTCATTGGCATTAAATCTCTTATATGATGTTTCTATCCCTTCCATCCAGTCATGTTCAATCACGAATGAAGAACCAATTGAAAATCCTATCATTCAACTGCTTGAACAATCTTCTTCGCAAGAAGAGAAAAATTCTTCCGATAATGTTGAACAAGCCAGGGAGGTAGAATCTATTGATCAGGCTCTTATTGACAACCAAATTGGTTTTTACTTTGAATCATTGTATTTTCAGTCTAAGACTAGTATGGAAGATGATTCGTTTCTAGCTCAAGGTGAATACCCTCATTCTTGTAACTCATGCTCTAATCAACATTTAAAATCAGTCATTGAAGAACACTTGAGCAACGAAAATCGTCTTGAATGTTTTAGTAATCCTATGAAACTGATTATAGAAGAAGTTAGGCAACTAGAAGAAGAAACTTTAAACCTTCACCCTCAAAATGCACTTTGTTCACAGGAAAGACTAGATGCTTGTCACATAAATTTTGAATTATCTATCACACAAAAGGAAAATCCAGATGATCATATTATGTTGAGGAATTCATCACCAAAACAGAGTGAGAGTTTTAAAGACAGTGAAGAGAATTGTCTTGAGAATACCATCATTGAGTATCATAGTTCAAGAGATTCTTTTCATCTGCTTATTTCTGATTCCTTTTATTCTTTATATCTTGATCTATTCCTAGGTTCTGGTGGACTTGATATCTTACCTACAACATCCTACTCTTTTCCACCACAACCATATCCTTTCGATATGCTAAATTTTGGTGAAGTCAATTCCAGACCTAACATTGATAAACTCGGATTTGATGCTTGCTCACTTTCATCACTCACATGGGAAAAGGACATGTTGCGAGATGATTTTACACAGTTTATTGTTGAAAAAGACAATGCACTACATTTTATGGAGATCAAACATTCTAAGTTTCATATTCGTTCTTTGGTTAGCTCGAATCTTAATGTTTATACTTCACATTTTGAAATGATCAACCTCATCGAAGGAAACATTCAAACCAATGATCCAATTGATTGCACGAATCCCCCTATGATGAGTTTCCCATTGATATATTCGTTTCATCAAAGTCATGGTTTGCATCCCCATTTTTGTGACAGGATCCTAGGATGGCTTGAATATTCATATATAAAAAAAAATCATAATAAAGACAAAGTTGTGCTTGCTTTCTTTTTACCTAAGTATCTTGGAAGTAGGCGTGACATATTTCTTGTAGATCCTCCATGTGAAGAAATTAATGAACACTTCGAGAATTGTAAGGAGGATGGGGCATTTTAGCCTTGGCTAATGGCTAAGTTTTTCAATACTACTTACACTTGCCCATGCCATTATGACCCCTATCACGACAAGATTGCACAATGGATGGAGGATTCGTACATCAAGAATACTGAAGGGAATGGTAAGATCATGCTTACTTTGTTTTTAGATGCTAATTATGAAGGTAAGCATGATATGTTTCTATCACTTTTTGATATATTACCATTCTTATTAATAATTATTGATCTTGTTTCCATTGCAGGATTAGAGTTACTCCGATTGCTACATTGGAAGCATGACTTCATGTAGTATCCTGATGTGTTCAATAGTTAGGGTAGGTTTAGGAATAGGTGTTCTTTCAGTTTTATTTCTCACTATTTCTCTTTGTAATAATGTAGTCATGAATGCAAGTGGGCGCACCACGAGAACCATAATACGGATGTTGTCAGGGAAGTCCCCTTGATCCTTTTCTCTTTACTCTTAGTTGAACATTTATTTTCCAAAATGCAGTATCATCATGAAAATCTTAAATGGAAGGTAAAGAGATAAATAAATTTGAATCAACCCTAACCCAAGGTACCATGAGTAAGACTTCTTTACCATCAATCATGATTTTCCTACTTTATTTCAGTTTCCCAAGGGATTTGTTGCATGAGGTTTTCAGATGCACCTTCTGTACATATTTTTTTTTGCTTTTGTTGTTTGGATTTCTTTGCTTTCCAATTTTTTCTTCGCTGGTGTGTTTTGATTTCTCCCTTATGCTTACTAGTTTTTGCTATTGAAATACACATACCTGCATTATGAACTGGTCAGACAAAGAAAACAGAAAATTCTTCCTCTGAAATGACTGTTGAAAATTTGTCTAAACATCAATTATAAACTACTTCTGAAATTTACATCCATAATTGAGAAAAGACTGTTGTTTGAAAGAAGTTAACTGATTTCGATTTGTGAGTGAATCATGTCACGATCATCCATTATCTTCTTACGCTGTCCCTATTCCTTAAGGGAATGACTCAGAAGATGTCTCCCTGCTTTAGAAGGTCGGTTATGTAAACAAACCATCTTTGAATCTCAATGAAGGACAGTTTTAAAAATTCTTTCAAGGTCTGTAAAAATATGTCTAAAACATCATAATTTTCAGCATCACCCCGCTCAATTATATATCTTTAAAAAATTAAATCATAAAAGAGCTGTGGGAAGTGCTTGTAAACCTGCCGGGATGCTGAACAGGTCTGCTGGTAGAAGGTAAATGCATGCATGACGCCAAGACAACTTCGCCAGGGTACTGAACAGGCCTGCTGGCAGCGAAGCAATGTCGGGTATATGAAAATTTGCAAATATGAAATCTCTTGACCTTAAAATGTCCTTTATTCTGGTCTAGAACTTCTTGGTAGGATACGGATATCAGAGTGGGTTAAATGGAAACCTTGTCCACGCTATGGATTCCTGCTGGCAGCAGTGGCTCTGTCAACAGTATTGGAGATTTTATCTTTAATATCCTAGCTCACTTGTCTTAAGATTGTTATCAGTTTTCATCCTTTAAGCACTGCTGGAATATTTGATTAATGATGATGTTTAAACAATTTTCCGGTTGTTTTTGAGTTAGAATTATTCTCATTATCATAATCTGAATTTGTTCTTTTGGCAGAGATAACTGCTTCTACCAATGTGTTGCCATTGTTGGCAGCCATTTCGCATTTTTATCCTATCCTTATAAGATGCCTACGCAAGTGTTTTGGAACCCTTGATTCTCATCGCAATCATTTGAATAAAACAACTTGATTATTTTGTGCATTCGCACACCTGCCTTTTGTTTTCGTTTTCACGACTGTAAGTATGAAAACCATTGAGTTCGAAGTCATGTCGATGGCACTAAAACCATCGCTAGATTATTATGGTTACTCTTGTTTATGTGGTCAATTCATTTCTAATTCAATTATGATCATACAGTTGGCAAGACACCAAAACCTTTACTCATTTAGTATTTTTGTTGTTGTTGTTAATATGGCTTCATTTTTATAAGATTGCGATGGTATTCTAATGAGTGTGATTGAGTCCTTCATTCAATGGTGGTTCGATGTTCTATTGTTTTTGATTGAATTCAATGAGTTCATAATAACGCATTGATATTGTGATTAGACCCTTAATGCAATGGTTGCATACAAAGCATATGTTTTATGATTGAATCCTTGGTGCTATATTCAAAACATTATTTTGGTTTTAAAATAATGCAAACACTATTGTTGTGCAAATATTCAGGTCGACTCATCATAGTTTTCAATGGTTGTTTTATTAGCATTGTTTTAACATACACCACCAGTGATTTACGTCGTCGATTGTACATTTTGATATCAATGTTTTGCATGGGTCTATTTCATTCCACCGCCCTCACACACTTAGGTATTAATGCATGCCTTCTATCCCGGGTTACCTCTGTTGGTTTTTGGGGAAATCTCTGAGCATTTGATCCTGTGTATACCCTATTCAAACCCTTGTTCGTTTACCCTGCTCACTGTGTGCTCTCTCCTGGCTCCTGTAGGGCGAATTTAACCCCCATGATGTTTAGAGTTTGTTATGGTTTTATAGTGCCAGAGGAGACTGCTTAGGCTAACCTCGTAATTTCCTCCCAGAGACACATTTTTGCATGAGCGATTATGGGAAAATGATTTTGAATCCGATCAAACCTAAGAAAAATGTTGACCAGAAGCCAATAGTGTTGAGCGAGGACTAGGACTCCAAAATTGAATGTTTATTGACTAAGGAATACCCTTACTCCCATGGCCTCTGCTCCATGGAACCCTATGACTATGTTTCCAATTTACCTCTGTGCCTCAAAAACGACCCTAAATTCTCGGGAATTAAGATTCACGGTGACACCCCTGGTAACTTGAAAGAACCCTCGCCTGTAATGCCAAGGCTCGATCAATCACCTTGTACCCAATGCAATTCCTGGATTGAATGTTACTAAACCGACATTCCCCTATTGTAATCTAAGATTAAATCATTAGAGGAACAAGTTACAATGCTTTCAAAGGAGAACGACATGCTACAAGCCAACGAAAAGAAACAAAAAACCACCGGTTCAATTGTCTTCAGAAATGTCGAGGAAGCAACGGCCTTTGTCAATTCAAAGTTATGATGATCGAATCATTTTCTTACTGCCCAGGTATGTATTTCAACATCGATTTTGTTTTATGAGTTGGTTTGAATTAGTATGACCGATTGGGTTTGCTTCCGTTTAGTTCTGTTCGAATAGATTCAAGAAACGATTATGTTTTGTTTTGAATGATTATTTTTCGTTTTGGATTATGATTGCATTCGATCTGTACAAAAGATTTATTTGCTAAACTCAGACACAACTATGTTTTGATTGATACGATTTTTCATTAGCATATCGATTTTGTCGGCCCTAAGTTAGTTCGATTCATTTCTTTTGGTTTGATTTCGAGACGATTATGTATGCTTGAATTAGCATGGTCTTTTATGTATGCAATGCATCAATATCAAATATTGGTTTGACAAATAGAATGTAATCTATTGATTTAAAAAGGAAAAAAATGACTCTGTTAGTTTTGGATTCAAAAATGATTCTGTTAAGTTTTGGGATTGACATATTGTGTCTATATTGAATTCGTACCAAAGATTTATTTGATATTCAATTGAAATAGATTCAATCACGATTTTGTTTGTTCTCAATTAGCATAAAAGTTTTGGTTTGTTGTGATGTAAATGATTTGCTTTGTTTTCAATTAGCAATTAAAGATTTGTTTAATAGTTCGAATATATTTCTGTTAGTTTTAGTTTGATTTAAAACGATTCTGTTTTCAAATTAGACCAGCTACATAATCATAAGATTCTGTTAGCTAGTCATAAAAGTTGGATTTTTTGATAGTTTTAGAACCGAACATTGTCTAAACTTGTTTATTCTTGTCCACTTTCAGGTGCATACGAATTTCAATGACCAATTTCTATGTGCTGTGGCAGTTTAGAACATACTTTTGTTACATTGATTTGGTTCAAGTTGTTAGTTTTTGTTAGAAATAGACATTTGGGAGATTCTTCCCATATTTTCTGTAAACAGTGGTTGATAATTCCCACAGGGATGTTTTACCCTGTGGTCTTTAAATACTTGTTATTTTTTGTAATGAACCCATCATTGTTGGGATAACAAAGACTATGGATTTATGATGATACAAGCTCGAATGGAAGTGGATCTTTTGTGACATCTTTAACTTTCAATTTATCATACTTTCGTTCAGGTTTTGTGCATTTTAGTTTGTGATTAAGTCCTTGAGTACTTTAGATATCAAGACTTGTTACAGGTTAATGTGTTGTGATTTAAATTCTGTCCATGTCTTATGTATCTCATTTTTAGTACAACAATTACTGTGTTTCAATTTAATGAATTAAAGGTTTATCTTCTTCGTTAAATGAATCATTTTGTACAAATCTTCTCATACGGGTTTATCTAAATGTGATGATTTGAAAATTTTAAGATTGCTATCATTTTTATGTCTTGTCTGTCCTGTCAATTATATTCAAAGAGCATTGTTGCTTCCTGTTTACAAGAAGCTTGTGGAAAATCTGGTGTGTCTTTCCTCCCATCGAACAGCTGAATCAGATACTTTTCACGGGACAAATTGGAAAGCGTTATTACATGTTAGTTTATTAGTGTTATTTAAGTAGTTTAGATAGACATATATAGTTCATATTTATAGTTAGGATTATTGTTTTAATTGCTCAGCTTAGATAGTTTTCATTTTATTTATTTCTCATAAAATTATAAAAAATAAAAAAAAACAATAGTTTTGTTGTCATAGGACAGTTTGCAAATGATTTTTGCAAGTTTTCATTTAAAATTTGTAATCTGTAAATATTGTACATTTGTGATTAAGATTTAATTGTGTTGATAGATGAACATTAAGTATAATTATTGTTTTATGATATCATTTAGTAGACTGTATATATTTATTTCAGATTTGTTTATTAGTTTTCTTTAATTGTTGTTTTCATTTAGATTAGTTACTTTAGTTAGTTTTCTTTCATTTTCCTAGGACTTAGATCGGCCAACGGAGCTGCTAAACCCGTCGGGGTGGATCATCGCAAACAGCTTGGGTTTTTTAGACAACCTCGGACCGGATCCACTCCTCCAGTTGACTAGCATTCAATTTTTCCCATCAACAGGATGGCTCAAAAAAATTCCTTCTCTTATGTGTACTCATAATCATCTTCATTAGTAGATTCATCATCTCTCTAAGCTATGCCTTATTTCTTTATGTCTGTGTATTCATCTTTCGCTACAATGCCTGCAATTACAATCTCTTGAACATGTTCCTTATTTACTTGTCCTTCTTTTCTTTCAGTTATTTTCCAAACCTTTTTGTATTTGACGTCTTTCTTTTTCTCTGTAGAATTTTCTTCATCTCCTTTTATTGTCAATCTTGCAATCTCTGGGACCTGGTATTTGTTCACCTTTTTTTCATGTTTTCTTATCCATACTTTCTTGTATCTGATATCATTGTTTTCTTTCATGGAAGTATTGATTATGCTTCTACAATCACTATCTATGTGTCCATCGTTATGGAATTTGTAACATTCAATGTTACGTGGGGCCATATAGGAACTTCTTGTTTGAAAATTTCTTTTATAATCCCTGCAATCTACAACCTTATGTCCAAATTTAGTACAATAAAAAAAATGACCATAAAAGAAATTTGCATACCTGGAAGTGAATGATCTTATTTGTGGTGTAGTCCTTCTTAATTTTTTCCTTGAATGATCATGATCATGATTGAATCTTCTTTTTGGATTGAATATGGATGGTCTTCTTGAAGATGTATATTCAATAGTTTTCTTAGATTCTCGTTGACCATGATGCCTTCCTTTGAGTACTTCTACATAAATCTTTCTATTTTCTTCATTCTTCTTTTCTAGCTTCTCTTCATTCTCTATAACTGATGTGGATGTTTTTGTCTCTTCAACGTTCTTGTTAAGCTTGGTGATTTTACTTCTCAATGTGACAACTTCTTCTTCAATCTTCTCAACCTCTTCTTCTTTCCTTAATATCTGAGACTTCATGACTTCTTCTGTTCTCTTTTCTTTTTCAAGATGAATTTTTAATGTGATTATTTCTTCTTGAAGTACTTTCTCTTCTTGACCAAAATCTAACTCAATATGGTGGACGCAAACGCGCCACCCAGGCACGTCCGCTTTCACAGGACCTTCTTCTTCTCGACCTGAAGAACTCAAAGGTTTTTCTATTTCCCTTTCGGGAAATCTGCACCCACAACAATCTTTCACCAAGATCTCCCCTTTACCACCGGGAGATCGGCTAAATCTCGCTATCTCGCGAGTTCCGTACTTAAAACCTCCAACTCTTCAATTCAAATCTTGTGATACCCGACCTGGCGATACGGGTATAGCTCCTTCCACATGAAACTGTGGGCTAGGCTCAATGTTAGCACCTCTCACAACCTCGCAACCTCGTGACCTCGCAGGTTGAACCGTCAAACATTCACCCTCCTATTCCGCGAGTTCCCGAGATGCGAGAATTCAACGGAGTGTTGACTCCCAACTCCAAGCAACGTGTATCCACCCGTTGGCCACGCGGTCCCACCTTATACTCTGCCATGCGTCCACACGAACCTCGGCTCCTCGGCACTTCGCTACTCGCGAATCTGAACACCAATATTTCGGGACTTCTCGCGGTGAGATTCTGAGGGCTTCATGCCACTTGTATTCCACTTGTCGACTCTGCTATGGCCCACACTACTCTCCAGCTGTCGGGATATCGCTTTCTCGCAACCTCGCGATCCCCGTGGAAAAATTATCGAACCTTTTCTTGCGAGGTTCCGAGATACCATCCCACGTACGGATCCAACGGTCCTCCTATGATCCGGATCCAACGGCTAACCTTCTCTTGCTACTTGTGACCTCGCAACTTGGGGTACCCAATGTTTGGGCTCTCACCCTGCGAACTTCTCACGATCTCTCGCCACCTGTCCTCCTCAGATGGACGACTACAATCTTCTCGCCACTTCACCGCTTTGCGTCCTCGCACCTCGCGACTTTGAATACCCAATACTTGGGCTTTCACCCTGCGAACTCCCGAGTTCACGAGATCTCTGGATCTCTTGCCACCTGTCCCCTCAGATGGAAGGCTACAAATCTCTCGCCACTTCGCTACTCACGAAGCTAAAGGGCTTGCCTTTCGGTCCTCCAATGTCCGAGTCTGCGCGATGAGAATCCCCTTACACGCATCCTCCTCAACGAATGACTCTGATCTTGCAGGGATATCACGTCTCGCGACATCGCTGCTCTTGCTCCACAACTTTGGGGCTTCAACTCCCGAGTCCCCGATACACGAACCACGTGTAGATCCTACGACTCCTGTGACCCGGAATCGACTGCTCTACCTCTCCTGAGCTTCAAACTCTTCAGAATCTTCTCCCCGTAACCTCCTTGCACTTCTAGAAGATCTGACGATTCTCAGAACTTCGCAAAATCTCCTCAGAATATTTCAACTGTCCGTTCTTCCTTGGTTAATCCACGAAATGAAAAAGGGTATCTCTCTACGCGATTCCTTCGCCTTTTCGCCAACCTGCAATGTTTCTCCCCGACTTCAAATCACACTTGTCTATGTCGATCTTCAACAAATCAAAGGTCTATCCTTCCTGAGCTTTGCTAAGTTACTTCAACCTCAATGAGGTTCTCTGCACGCACTCCTTGCGGCAAGCCTATGAACACTTCAATTGTTCAAGCTTCCTTGACTTTGCATATTCCCGTAGCAGCAGTCTTTCAATACTTCGCTCAGTGTCATGACTTAGACTCTCCTTTCGCCTGCGCACTCCTTGCATGGCTCTGGCAACCCACGTTCACTCCTGAGAGAACGACAACAAGAGTTAACTCTTTGAGCCTTCTATCAACGCACTCCTTGCGGACGACTTCAACTACACTCCTTGCAGGAATCCTCGCTCAAAAGAGAAAACAATTGTAGCTCACCTCACTTCCTCTCAGATTTTGATCTTAACCGACGAAATCATACACATAGCATAATAACAAGTGCATAACATGAAGTAATATTCATAAGCAGAGCATTCCACATACATATACAGAGAATAACACAACAACCAGGAATCTGAATCAACTTCTTCTATTAATTCAAGATCTATACATGGGTGTTTTTCTACAACTCTCTGCTATTCTCCTATGCTCTTCCCTGCTATGAATTATGCTAGCTAATGTTACAATGATACAAATGAGGGTGTCTATATTTGGTTTTCCCTCTTCCTTCTAGAACTATCTAATCTAAGAATTCAATTATGTCTACCTACAACTACTACTATAAATGCCTCTGTCTATCTCAGACGAGAGCGTATGGCTCGAGGTCTGATTACATTCTTACCAAGGTGCCTAAATTAAATGATCTCATTTATATTCAGCGCATCAACTTCAAGAGAAAATTTAAAAATTCAAAAACTTGCGTTGGACGTCTTCCAACTGTCTTCTGCTTCCACGTTGGTTTTTCTTGTCGTGAGGGATGCTCCTGCATCATACTCCCTCGCTTGAAAATTTGCATGGGCTCTTGTCCATGAGCTCCTGCACGGTATGTCCATGCTTCAGAATTTCTTCTTTAGTCTCCCAGTTGGCATCTTCAATTGGATGTCCCTTCCACTTAACCAAATATTCAAAATATTCTTTCCTCTTGGTTTTCTTACCCACTCGTTTGTTCAGTATCTACTCCATCTGTGGCTTCTCTGCAACTGGCATCTGCTTCTGCCATTGGACCTCTGGTTGATCATCACCTTCTGCTCCTGCTTTATCAGCTCTATATGGATATAAATCCGAAACATTAAATATCAGAGATATTCCAATGTCCTCTGGTAACTCGATCTCATAAGCATTCTCTCCCATCTTCTTCAAGACCTTGCATGGTCCGATTTTCTTCATCTTCAGCTTGTTGTATGTTCCTCTCGGGAACCTTTCCTTCCTCAAATGTGCCAGAACCATATCACCAACTTCCAACTGAAGTTGTCTCTGATGCTGATCTGCTATGCGCTTGTACTCCTGACTTGATTTCAATAGTCGCTCCTTCACCTCGTTGTGAAGTTCCTTCATTTCTTTTGTGAATTCTCCTGAACTAGCACTGCTAGTCGCAGTCTGTTCTGAATGCCTCAGTTCAGAAACCCCTCTTGGCTGCTTTCCATATACAATCTGAAATGGAATTTTTCCTGTGCTCCTGTTTACTGAGTCATTGTAAGCAAACTCTGCTTGCGGTAATATGCTATCCCAGCTACTATGGTGCTCTGTCACCAAGCTCCTCAATAAGTCTCCCAGAATTTTGTTGACCACTTCTATTTGTCCATCCGTCTGAGGATGATAAGAAGAACTAAACATCAAATTAGTCCCCATCTTCTTCCATAATGTTCTCCAGAAATGCCCTATGAATTTTGTGTCTCTGTCCGAAACTATGCTTTTCGGCAATCCATGGAGTTGAACAATCTCTTTGAAAAACAAATTTGTGATGTGGGTCGCATCATTGGTTTTCTGGCATGGAATGAAGTGTGCCATCTTAGAAAACCTATCAACTACCACAAAGATGGAATCAACACCTCTTTTTGTCCTCGACAACCCCAATACGAAATCCATGCTAATTTCATCCCACGGCCTCTCAAGTATGGGAAATGGTTGATAGAATCCCGCATTCTGTTTCCTTCCTTTTGAATGCTGGCAAACTCTAAATCTGTCCACAAACTTTTTGACTTCTAACCGCATCCCTGTCCAAAAGTATGCTTTGCTCAACTTTGCAAATGTCTTGTCGTGGCCAAAATGTCCAGCCAATCCTCCACTGTGCTTATCCTTCAACAAGTTCTCCCTCATGGAGAAATTTGGAATACACAGTTGATTGCCTTTGAACAGAAATCCATCCTGGATCACATACTCTATCCACTGGATTCTGTCTCTGAGAACTGGATTCTCAGTAGCTTCATAAGCTTCCTTGAAGTCTGAATCATCTGCATACATGTCCTTGAGATCCTCAAAGCCTATCATCCTGACTTTGAACTCCTGCAACAACAAACACTTCCTGCTCAAAGCATCTGCAACTTTGTTAGCAGTACCAAAAATATGTTTTATCACAAAAGTGAAATTTTGCATGTATTCAACCCACTTAAAATGCCTCTGATTCAACTTTTCTTGTTGAGTCACAAATTGTAATGCATGGTTATCACTATATAAAACAAATTCCTTTGGAATCAAATAGTGCCTCCATTTCTTCAATGCATGTATGATGGCATAGAATTATTTATCATATGTGGAGTATTTTTCTTTTGCCTCATTCAGCTTCTCGCTGAAATATGCAATCGGCCTGTCTTTCTGACTCAAGACCGCTCCTATGGCAAACCCGCTTGCATCACATTTTACCTGGAATGTATTTTGGAAATCTGGCAACACCAAAACCGGTTGCTCTGTAATCTTTTGTTTCAACAAATTGAAACTCTTCTCAGCCTCTTCCGTCCAGTGAAAAGATTTATGTCTTTTCCTGACTGTATCCGTCATTGCTACACTAATTCCACTGAAATTCCTGATGAATTTTCGGTAGAAACTAGCCAGTCCATCGAAACTCCTCACCTCGAAAATATTTCTCGGTGATGGCCAATTTTTTATTACCTCCACCTTATCTGGATCCATCCTCAGTTTGTTTGTAGATATGACAAACCCCAAATAAATGATCTCTGTCTTCATAAATGGGGATTTTTTCATGTTTATCAACAACTTCTCCTGCTGTAATTTCTTCATCACAATAGCCAAAATGCTTCAAATGCTCAGCCTTTGTCTTGTTGAAAACCAATATGTCATCCAGATATACGATGACAAATTTCCCAATGAAATCCTCCAGGACTTCATTCATCAACCTCATAAAGGTACTTGGTGCATTTTTCAAACCAAACAGCATGACAAGCCATTCGTACAAACCTTCGTTCATCTTGAATGTTGTTTTCCATTCGTCACCTTCTTTCATACGAATCTGATGATATCCACTCTTCAAATCTATTTTTGAAAAAAAATGTGCCCCACTTAAGCAATCCATCAGATCATCCATCCTTGGCAATGGGAATCTATACCTGATAGTTATCTTATTTATCGCCCTTGAATCAGTGCACATCCTCCAGCCTCCATATTTCTTTGGACTGAGTACTATTGGAACAACACATGGACTCAAGCTTTCCCTGACCAAGCCTTTGTCCAATCAATCCTGGACCTGTCTTTTAACCTCTTCATTCTCCTGCAGCGTCAATCTGTACGTGGATTTGTTTGGCAAACTTGCTCCTGGTATGAGGTCTATATGGTGACTCATGCTCCTCATCAGTGGCAAAAAACGAGGTAGTTCATCCACTACAATATCAACGAACTCTTCCAGCAGTTCTTGAACTTCTCCTGGTAAATCGTCCACTCTTGTGCTAGTCAGAACAATTCTTGGTTTTCTGACCACAAAGAATTGTGGATCCTCCTTCTTCTTAACTTCTGTAAGAAGTTCCTTCCCACTCATGAGAAGTACTATGTTTTTACCTCCGACTTCACCTCTTTATCTTCAATTGGACGCAACATATGAGTTCTCCCATTCTTTTCCAGGGTATATGTATTCATCCTCCCATCATGAATTACATTTCTATCATATTGCCATGGTCTACCCAACAATAAATGACAGACATCCATAGGAATAACATCACATAAAATCTTATCATTATATACTCCTATCTTAATGTCAACTAAGTACTGTTTAGTGACATTTACCTGATGTCCCTTCTGTAGCCAAGAAACTTTGTATGGACTTGGATGATCAGTTGTCTCCAGCTCCAGCTTTTCTACCATCTCGGTTGAAACGAGATTATCTGTGCTTCCACTGTCCACGATAACCTTGCACGCCCAACCCTTGGTCTTGCAAGCAGTCCTAAAAAGACTGTTCCTCTGTGCTGGATTCTCCATCTCCTTCTCTGGTGTCAAAAGAACTTTACGCATCTCTAGCGATCTTCCTCCTTCAGCGTACTCTGTCTCAACATCTCGCCTTTGTGCCTCGACAATGTGAGCTTCTCCTCCTTCCTTCTTCCTATCTGGACATTCAACTGACTTGTGCCCATTCTTTCCACATGTGAAGCATGTGATCACTCCACCTCTTCCTCTTCCTCTACCTCTGGTATGAGGAAACCTATCATTATCAGCATATCTTCCTCTCTGTTCGGTTTGTTGTCCTCGCTGCTCAACATACGGCCTTCTCTGCGAGGTTCCACCTCTTTCAACCTTTCCCTGAGGTTTCTTCCAGTCATCCTCGGGCTTCTGGTATTTATCTTGGGCAACCAATTTGCCTTTGGCCTGACTCCTGCCCCTGCCCCTCTGACTTTGTTTACGACTCAGCTTCTCCTCTTCTTTCAGAGCCATTTGGTAAGCATCCTCCACAGTTCGGATGGTCGCCAAATTTAGTTCATCCTGAATTTCATACCTCATGCCATTCAGATACCTGGCCACCTTTTCTTCATTGCTTTCGTGATGAACTGCCCTGATATTCAACCTATAAAACTCCTCAGTATACTCCTTCACTGTCATCAGCTTCTGTCTCAGGTTTTTCATCCTCCTGAATAGAGAAATTTGATAGTCCCTAGGAATAAATTTTTCCTTCATCTTTGCAATCATCCTGTCCCAGCCCTTTATCTTCTGCTTGCCTTGGCAATGCATGTCATCTTGCAGTTCATCCCACCACAAGGCTGCATGTCCTTTTAATCTTGTGACGGCATGTTTGACCTTTTTATCATCTTCGATATCCTCATAATCAAAATAAGTGTCAAGAGCTCTAATCCAGTCTAGCAGCTCTTCCGCATCCAGACTCCCTTCATAAGCTGGAATGTCCATCTTTGTTTTCGAACTCATCCGAGCGATATCCTTAATTAATCGCTCATTGGCTGCATCTTCTACTGGGATTTCTTCTTCTTCATGTCCAGCATCACCTTCATCCTCGGATTCACTGATATCTCCTGCATCAACTTTGCGCCTTTGTGATATCTCCATGTCCTCCATTCTGGCATGAAGATTTCGCACTTCTCTCTCCATGTCTGGATTCTGCACTTGCCTACCTCTTTCTCTGGACATTTCCCTTTCCTCCTCTGGATCAGGTGATTGTCTACCTCTTCTCCTTGGCGGCATGGTAAATTCTCCTTGTCCTTTGCTACAGAAAGCAAAGAAACTTTTCTATGCTCTAATACCACTTTGACGCAAATGCGCCACCCAGGCACGTCCGCTTTCACAGGACCTTCTTCTTCTCGGCCCGAAGAACTCAAAGTTTCTTCTATTTCCCTTTCGGGAAATCTGCACCCACAACAATCTCTCACCGAGGTCTCCCTTTTACCACCGGGAGATTGGCTAAATCTCGTTGTCTCGCGAGTTTGGGACTTAAAACCTCCAACTCTTCAGTTCAAATCTTGCGATACTCGACCTGGTGATACGGGTATAGCTCCTTCCACATGAAACCGTGGGATAGGATCAATGTTATCACCTCTCGCAACCTTGGAACCTCGCGACCTCGCGGGTTGAACCATCGAACGTTCACCCTCCTATTCCATGAGTTCCCGAGATGCGAGAATTCAACGGAGTGTTGACTCCTATCTCCAAGCGACGTGTATCCACCAGTCGGCTGTGCGGTCCCACATTATACTCTGCCACACGTCCACATGAACCTCTTCTCCTCAGCACTTCGCTACTCGCGAATCCCAACACCAATATTTTGGGACTTCTCGCGGCGAGATTCCGAGGGCTTCATGCCACCTGTATTCCACTTACCGACTCCGCTATGCCCCACACTACTCTCCAACTGTCAGGATATCGCTTTCTCGCAACCTCGCGATCCCCGTAGCCAAATTCCTGAACCTTTTCTTGCGAGGTTCCGAGATACAATCCCATGTGCGGATCCAACGGTCCTCTTGTGATCCGGATCCAACGACTAACCTTCTCTTTCTACTCGCGACCTCACGACTTGGAGTACCCAATGTTTTGGCTCTCACCCTACGAACTTACGAGTTCACGAGATCTCACGATCTCTCGCCACCTGTCCCCTCAGATGGACGGCTACAAATCTCTCGCCACTTCGCTACTCGTGAAGCTAAAGGGCTTCCCTTTCGGTCCTCCAATGTCCGAGTCTATGAGATGAGAATCCCCTTACACGCATCCTCCTCAACGAATGACTCTGATCTTGCATGGATATTGTGTCTCGCGATATCGCTTCTCTTGCTCCACAAATTTGGGGCTTCAACTCCCGAGTCCCCGATACACGATACCACGTGTAGATCCTACGACTCCTGTGACCCGGAATTGACGACTCTGCCTCTCATGAGCTTCAAACTCTTCATAATCTTCTCTCCGTAACCTCCTTGCACTTCTGCAAGATCTGACGATTCTCAGAACTTCGCAAAATCTCCTCAAAATATTTCGACCGTCCGTTCTTCCTTGGTTAATCCACGAAATGAAAAAGGGTATCTCTCTACGAGATTCCTTCACCTTTTCGCCAACCTGCGACGTTTCTCCCCGACTTCAAATCACACTTGTCTATGTCGATCTTCAACAACTCAGAGGTCTATCCTTCCTGAGATTTTCTAAGTTACTTCAACCTCAACGAGGTTCTCTGCACGCACTCCTTGCGGCAAGCCTGCGAACACTTCAACTATTCGAGCTTCCTTGACTCTGCGTATGCCCGTATCAGTAGTCTTTCAATACTGAGACTCTCCTTTTGCTTGTGCACTCCTTGCACGTCTCTGGCAACCCACGTTCACTCCTGAGCGAACGAGAACAAGAGTTAACTCTCTGAGCCTTCTGTCAACGCACTCCTTGCAGACGACTTCAAATGCACTCCTTGCAGGAATCCTCGCTCAAAAGAGAAAACAATTCTAGCTCACCTCACTTCCTCTCATATTTCGATCTTAACCCACAAAATCATACACACAGCATAATAACAAGTGCATAACAGGAAGTAATATTCATAAGAAGAGCATTCCACATACATACATAGAGAATAACACAACAACCATGAATCTGAATCAACTTCTTCTATTAATTCAAGATCTATACATGGGTGTTTTTTCTACAACTCTCTGATATTCTCCTATGCTCTTCCCTGCTCTGAATTATGCTAGCTAATGTTACAATGATACAAATGAGGGTGTCTATATTTGGTTTTCCCTCTTCCTTCTAGAACTATCTAATCTAAGAATTCAATTCTGTCTACCTGCAACTACTACTATATATGCCTCTGTCTATCTCAGACGAGAGTGTATGGCTCAAGGTCTGATTACATTCTTACCAAGGCACCTAAATTAAATGATCTCATTTATATTCAGCACATCAACTTCAAGAGAAAATTTAAAAATTCAAAAACTTGCGCTGGACGTCTTCCAGCTGTCTTCTTCTTCCACGTTGGTTTTGCTTGTCGTGAGGGATGCTCCTGCATCAATGGTTTAGATCGTTAGTTCTTTCCTTGAGATTATCTTTCAATATCTTCTCTCTCATTTCTACTTCTTCCTTCTGTGCTGCTATGTTGGCTTCCAAATACTGTTTTTGATATTTAAGATTTTCTTCAATATTTCTGGCTTCTTCTAGCTAAGTTCTTAAGTTCTTGATGACTTTTTTGGATTCTTAAAAATGTGAGCACTTTCCTTTTGTTTCATCAATTTCAATGACTTCTTTTCTTCTCTTTCTTTTCTTAGTTCATCTAAAGCACTGATAAATTATTATTCACAATTGTATTCCTTTTCAACTGGTTTTTTTGTCTCATGGCATTCTATTTCAAGATGTCCGTGCTTTTCACAATTAAAGAAAAAAATATACCTCTGTTGATTATGTTCTCTTCATATTCTGAATCTGTTTGACATGGTGAACATATTTCTTTTTGATTTGTACTTGCATCTTCTTTGGCATTTTTTGAATCTACGATGGGTAATTTATATATATCATGTAACTTATCCCAAAGTTCTTTGGATGATGAAAATTTACCATCCTTTTCTCTTATCGGATTAGGTAATCCTTCCCAAATGAAATCCATTGTTATTTTTTTATTCTTCTTTAATTCCTTCTTAGCTGCAGTCTTTTCCCTTTTTGAAATATCATATAATGTAACGACTGATAGTCAAATATAATACCCCTGTACCTATAAAAATAGTTTTTTCCTTCCCCCCCACATCTCATACTTTAAACCATTCTGAAAATTGAACAATGGTACTCCATTCTCAGAATAATCCATGATCTCCTTCCAGTGGTTGAACTTTTTCCTGAAGGAACCTTCTCTGATTCCAATTGTTGGATTACTAAGAGGGGGGGATGAATCAGTAATAGAGAAACGTAATCATTTTTAGCCATAAAATTCAATTGTTATATCAATGCATCATTATCATCCAATAGTTACAAAGTAAATAAACAATGAACAAATGATAAATCATACACATACAAAATACACTAGTGTTTTTACGTGGAAACCCAAAGCGGGAGAAAACCACTGAACACATTTTCTTATATTTCTTTAAGAATTACATTCATTGCAAGCACCAAATTCCTTTTTTTCTATCTACAACTGGAAGGAGGCTCCAACCCCCTAGTTTCTCAGGATCAACCTGAGGGAAGTTCCAACTCCCCAATTCTGTGGCTACAACCAGAAGGAGGCTACAACCCCCTATGTTCTCTGGCTACAACCGAAAGGTGGCTACAACTAGAAGGTGGCTACAACCACATGTCCTTTCCCCATCCAACTGCCTTGATGTAGAAGTAGAATGATGGAACCATTGTCACACTATCATTGTGAGATATACCACTCTAAAAACCTGCACCACACAACTTGTAACCAACCTGTACCATAAACAAGTGAATCAACCATGCACCAACCTGTACCTCAACTTTTACTATCAATGAGTGCATCAACCAACCTGTAACAACATGTACAAAACAACCTGTAATCAACATGTACCATAAACAAGTGCATCAACCATGCACCAACGTGTACCTCAACCTGTACCATCAACGAGTTCATCAACCATGGAAAAAATATGTTCCAATCATACATAAACTATGACTCATCAATATGTACCAACATCATCAACTATACACCTCATGTATGTGCCAATTCATCAACTACTTGTCTCAAACATGTAACCAATATGTACCTCTAACAAAATCCCTCATCAATTTCATCATCCAAATTTGATTTGTAACTTTGTAATAGACCGGGTGTATATGATCACATACCTGTAAACCTTTCTTAACTTTAACAATAAGAGACTAGCATTTTCATCAAAATTTACTTTAGTCTCACATGACTAATTTTGGATTAGTCAACAACCCTAACTTGAAATAATAATAACTATGTACCTGTAATGAATGAAGATATGAAAATAGTACACAATGTTCTTCAATGTCTTTTATACAATTCCTCCGGGTTTCACCACTTGGAACCTCTCAGAAAAGGAGTTATAGAAAAAATGGCATACCTTGTTGAATTCTGGCTTATTCTAGAGAGTGAACATGTAGAGCGTGCCCCACACAGAATATTTGTTGTACAGATATGAAAATGGTACAGACAATACTATAGACTGTACTCTAAACCATACATTTGGTGTTACTGAATTTGGATCTGTTATGAAAAAGTTATGATGTTTTTACCCGAAACACTTACTTTAGACTAGTTTTAGGACTAGCCACAAACCTTATTTTCCACGGAGTGTAACTCCAAAAATACAACGACCCACAAGACAAAATTTGTATCACATATAATTGGATATGTTTCCTCAATAACCTATGGATTTTGCGGTTTGAATCATTATAGAAATAAGTTATTTCAAAAATGGTGGGATGACCTGTAAATAACATACCTTAGGAATCATCATCAAAAGAATTTATCCTTGCTTAAATTTCAGCCTTCTTTACTTCACCTTCCCTATGAAATTCTCCTTAGATATCCTTTGGTTACCCTGGACACTTATATATATTCAATATTCTCAAGTGTGTTCAAATGAGAGACCCTTGCATCTTATTTAAACTTTCATGTAGCTTCCTCAAGGGGTTATCGTCTAGCCATCTTAACCCACTTTCCTTATTTTAGGACTAACCCACTTCTAACCACTTGTCCACTTAGTAATTTCTCCATTAACTTTATTATTTAAATCATTTATTTTGTATCCACGTTGACTTATAGTAAACTCATCACTTTACTTTATTATTTAAATAATTTCTTCTTTGCAACCACTTTGACTACTTTGACCTTTTGGGGCTTCTAGATGACTGATGAGGGTTCTCAAACTTCACATGGTCATAAATCTCTAACCATGAGTTATGTGACATTCCACATACCACCGGAAATGGCATGACATGTACTATCCATGTAGAATAGTATTACCTTCAAATATATTAAAACTCATGCCATTATACATCAAACAAACTTGGGTCCATTACCCAAACCTTTGTGCTACCAGAATTCTCTACCGGACTTTCTTTAAGGGTTGACATCAATGACAACCAACCCAAATAATCAACAAAGAATCCTTCTATATTGAGTACCTAAGACTTATCCTTCATCTTATCTTTGTTATCTTATATATTGAGGGTCTCTCATGGTAAAAAGGAGGAGGAAAAGAGAAAGTAATTTTATACTATCATATTAATCATGGATCTAGGGAAAGGAGTATGGATAGAGCTTCATCAGGCTATCAGATTGTAAATTGTAAACTGTTTCAATTTATCAATAGAAGATGCATGTGACTATCCACCTTATTTTATTGCATATGATTATCATATTCTTTGGATATAATTACGATTTTCATGTTATATCATTATATCTATCATAAATCTTACATGATATGTTTTATCTCATGAAAGGATTTTGTTTGTGTCATCATGCATGTAGATTCACATTGACAAGAACAAAGGACATCTTCGAGAAAACAAGCAGCAAAGGAGTTTATAGGGACAAACATGAGGTGATCAGAATCCATTTCATTCCATTAACTCATAAGTCATTTCCATGTATTATTTAGATCTAGGAAGGTCCATCGTTTGTATCTTTATTCTATCTTGGGTCTAGGAAGAGCCTATGGGAGGAAACTCATGTATGATAAATTTATCCTACAACAAATTGATTCTTTTCTGGGTTCTATCCCTAGCAAACCTTGTGCAGACCATCAGTTAGTGGAGGTAGATATTGGATTAGAAGACACACCAAGAATTATCAAGATTAGAAAGGGTTGCACTGAGAGAGAAAAAATAACAACTTTGGTGAGAGAGTAAAAATATTTGTTCGCATGGACTTATGATGATTTAACAACGTATGATCCAAACATCATAAGTCATGTGATACCATTAAAGGAAGGTTCCAAACTATTCAGGCAATGAACGAGACACATGAACCCAAAGGTTCCCCCCACAATATAGTAAGAGTTGCTTAAACTTTATGAGGCCAAAATTATTGAACCAATCAAAGATTTGAATTTGCTCACAAATCTAGTCTCGATAGTAAAGAAGACTAGTGAAATAAGCGCATGTTTTGATTTTTAAAATTTAAATTTAGCATCTTTAAAAGACAACTATCCACTTCCCAACATGGAAAATGTGCTTCAAGCGGTCACAAGTTCCATAATGATGTCTATGTTGGATATCATTTCAAGGTATAATCATGTAGTGGTAAACAAATATGGTAGGTATAAGAATTTTTTTACTACCCCATGGGGCACTTACTCTTATATTCACATGCCTTTTGGACCCATGAACACTAGAGATATTTTCCAATGTTCCATGGAATTCACATTTTTTGATTATCTATTCGAGTTTAATGCAGTATATTAGGATGATATTGTAGTTTTTCTAAAAATATAGATGATCCTACTACTCACTTGAAAAATATTTTGAAAAGTGCAGGTCACGTGAGATATCATTGAACCCCAAAATGTCAATTATGGAGGTGTTTGATGGTAATATATTGGGACACATTGTTTCCCAATATGGTGTATGAGTGCATCCTGAAAGCATCAAAGGGATACAAGAGGTTCCACTCCCCCATAACAAAAGCATAATCCAATCTTTCTTCGGCAGGATCCACTCGTGATCCCAACTTCGCGAAAATTGTTAATCCCATATCATACATGCTAAAGAAGGTCCATGACTTAAAATGGAGTGATGAAACAAAGAATTATTTCTCAGACATCAAACAAACTTTGTGCCACTCCCTTGTACTCATTAGTCCCAAATATTGTAAATATTTTCAATTATTCTCATTTGCATGTGACTTCACTATGGTTGTCGTTGTTTTGTAGAAAAATGATGATTGTATGGAGTATCCCATATAATTCATGAGTGTATATTTTCAAGGGTCATATATGAAATATGAATTGATGGAAAATAAATCCTAGCATTGGTAAAAGTATTGGCCTACTTCAAAGAGTACTTCTCGACTGCTAAAGTAGTAGCATATGTACCACATCCTATGGTAAAAGAAGTTTTGATCCAAAAGAAATGTAGTTGAACGAGGGGAAGATGAATCACTAAGGACCACAAGTATGATCTAGAGATAACACCCACTAAATTGGTCAGAGGCCAAGGATTGGATAAAATCATGGCTAAAATTGTCTTAGATGCATTGTAGGATACATGCAAAGAAAGTCAAGTAAATGACTTTTCCATTTCATTAGAGCAGTATGATTGATATGTTGATCTTATATTTTATTTAAAGAATTTATCCTATCCAACTAAGTTCACCAAGAGGCAAAGGTAATCTTTAAATCTTCGAGCTACTAGATATTTTTTTTTCCAAGGTGGTTTGGGATGGAGGAATCCTGATGGGGTCATTTTGAGGTGTGTATACCATGATGAGCCTAGAGAGATCTTGATATATCTACCCTTCAGAGTGTGTGGTAGGAATTTTTTTTCTCAAACCATTACACACAACATCATGTGTGTTGGGTATTTTTGGCCCACATTATTTTCAGACATACATGCATTTGTTCGAGCATGTGAGGCATGTCGAAGATTCAAGGGGAAGAAAAAGCTTCCTTATTTTCCCTTGAACTCTATTATCTTGCAAGCCCCATTCTAACAGTGAGGGATTGATTTCATTGGGAATATATCAAAAACTCCTAGAGGTGTCCATAGTTGGATCTTAGTGGGCATAGATTATTTTACTAGATGGTTGGAGGAAGTTCCACTCAAGAGAAGTTCTAGCACAAATATTGTTAAATTTATGAAAGAGAATATTATTACGAGGTTCAAAGTGCCCAAAAAGATCACCACACACAACACTAGTTTCTTCAAATCCATCAATATGGTTTCTTTTTATTTGAGATGTAGTATCACGTTGGCTCACTCATCCAATTACTACCCACAATGGAATGAATTAAAATATTCCATCAACAAAAACCTAATAAGGATCATCAAAAAAAATATTGGTGACAATAAGAGATCCTAGGACAACTATCTCAAGTATGCACTTTGGGAGGATAGGATTAACAAGAAACATGCCACAAGGAAAATCTCATTCAAGCTAGTTTATGACTTAGACGTATTTCTTCCCGTGAACTTGAGATCTCCAATTTACAAGTTGTTGGGAGAGTGTAGGATTGACTAGGAGGTCTTATAGAATCATACAGATATACTGGTACAATTGGAGGAAGACATACATGTGTCTTTCTCCCATTTCGTAGAATATCAATCTCATATTAAAAGGGTGTTTGATTGTAGATCCAAAGGAAATACATTTGAAGTTGGAGACATTGTCTTGTTGTCGGACAAAAGGAATGATAAATTAGGATACCAAGGCAAGTTTGATAGTCTATGGTTGGTCCCTTATCACATTTATGTGGCAATGGGGCCTAACACTTTTCAGTTACCCAACTTGGACGATGATCATGAGGGGATTTTAGTCAATGGGAAACTATTTAAGTACTATTTCTAGTGAGAATTCAAATCCTCAAGAAAAAAAATAAAAAATAAAAAAATAAATAAAAATTCCATGCATTTTTGGGTCTAGGTTTTAGTTTTCCTTTGTTGATTTTCTCATTTTTAGATTTCCATTTTTTTTTATTCTTTGGACAAAATCCAAGTCTTTTATTTTTTATATTTTTCATGCATGTAGTTTTTTTTTCAATCATATATAGATAATCATTGATGTTTCCAATTTTATAATCAACTTTGGCTGTTTTACATGCATAAATAAGAGCATTTCATAAGGCTGATTTTTCCCTTGTAATAAATGGTTTTCTGCATCTTTCTTTTGGGTCACATTTTTCATGTCATGTCATGTGCCTTCATGATTTCATCTGAAGTTTTCATTTAGATTAATTTTGGACAGGGTTTGTTATGTCCATGATTCAAAGCATCGTTTATATAAGGAGGGGTAGAATGAAAGACACATGGGAGAGTTTTCATTCATCCTAATGCTTGTATCTCCATCAATATTCCTCACCTAAATCAACTACCTTGAGTAAGTTGACAGTCTAATCCAACAATAGGGATATGATTACATACATTATATGTTTCATGACTTATGTCTTCTCTTTGCGTTGAGGGAAAAGACCACACCATTTATTTTTCGTTTCAGCAAGTCCTCCCTCATTGAATCCAACACATCATCTGGGGGGATGATCCAGAATAAGCGAAGCTTGATGTTGTTTAGCCTCATTAGCAGTCATATCACATTTGATGAGGCTCATCATCATTGGACCTTGATCGAATGATTCTTGTTAGGTTTAGATACTATCTCAAAATTCACTCTGATAGGTTGTCCTCGTACCTTAGGTCCCATTTGCATTATTGGTGGGTACCTTTGTACCTAACATGTGTTTTCATTATTAACATTTGAACAAGTGACCTTTCTCCCATGTGTTGAATTCAACTCATTTTCCACTAGGAGAGGTATAGAATGTAGGTGGTTGCAAGAACTAGAGTTGGATGAGCCCCCTTTTTTTAGTTGACCAGTCAGGGGCCCATATATATATATTTGACTACATTGCCCACTGGATAGGAATTTTGGATGACATATTATTGAAAACCATTTATTCTCTATATAAATGCAGATTGGTCTTAAAGCATAATTTTTTCATTGAATATCATGCATGACCGTAGACACATAGATTCTCATGGTTCTCGACATCCCACAAGGGGGTCTCGTCCCCTTGAGTCACCATTGTTAACCCCTAGATTTCCTCACTTGGAAATACTAAGGGTTAGGAGATACTATATTCAATATAGTTGACATTTAGATAGTTTCCCAGATATATCTTGGTTTTGAGACAAGGTTGGTTCCCTTTTAGGTCAGGTACATAGTGGTTCAATAGTGATTTCCTTATTTTACAGACAGAGGCTACACAAGTTTTCATGAGAGTAGATGGAGATGGATATTTTTAGCAGTTCGCCTAATTTAGAGGAGGCAGAGTTCCGATCTCTTCATGGTAATTTCTGTTAAATATTTAGATTCCTTGTGAGCTCACAATTCCATTGATATTTTTCTAGATGACATGTGAGACATGTTTATTTTTAGCAATTATTGCATGTAGAAATGAACACATGTTTAGATTTGTTGTATAAAAACAAGTCCAATGAGCCTAATTTCATCGATATGAAAAATATTTCTATTTTTAGTAGTATGACATGTAGTGTGACATGTTGTAGCCTGGTAGAGTTGACACCTGGAAATTCTAGGATTTGACATGTGGAAACCTTGGGAGGTGACACATGGTAGCCTCAGATTATGACATGTGGCATCCTATGAGAGTGACAAGTGCCAACATTAAGGTGCAAGCATGAGATTGGATGAGGTGGAAGGTGGATGGTTTGAATCATCTGGGTGCATTCTTGAGTCATCTAATGTGAACTAGGGGCACATGCATTAGTTAGGAGTGAGTTGGTGCATTGAGAAGTCTATGAGGTGCATATATTTATTTAACTAGTGTGCCTTCCTTTTTCTCTCTCTTCTATCTCAGTTAACTCCCTCTCTCCTCACTTATCTCCCTATCTAACTCACTTAGTCACTGGTTGAACTAAACCTCTCTTTAGTGAAATAAGGAGCCTCCCTTTTTCTCTCACTTCACTCCCCATTTCTCCCCCTTAAATATGTCTCTCTCTCTCTTCCATTTCACTCTTCCTTTCCCTCACATCACCTCACTTCCTTCATTCCACTCCAACATGGGGTGCACCTCTTTCTCTAGTTGATGACTACTTCACTATATTTAACTCCTCATTGAGCTAGTGAGTCCCCCACTCCCTTCCATTTTTTCTCCTACACGTACGACTACATTCATGGAATTATCATTATGTTATACATAAGTTGGACTTAGTTAGACTCAGATCACTTGTGTTCACCTCCACTCTTCTCTAGTTCATAGATTCCACACTCACCTTGACTCATGCACTCCACTCTAGATGACACAAACACATGAGGACACCTCTCCTCCATATGAGATACATGGTCTTTCCTCTCTCATTTAACTCACTTGGGAACATGGTTTTTGGAGGTTTACTCATTGGGATATGCACTCCTCTTCCTATATTAGTAGTCTCCCTTCATCGACATAGGGTTGGATACTCTTTGGTGAAAACATAATCCATTGGTTCCTTATTTCATTATCTCTATTCTAGATATTATTCTCGAGTACATAAATCATCACAATACCATTTTTTTAATCTGTCTCTTTGGTGCAAACAACTTAGAAATTTCAGAAATAAAACCATTGTTGTGCTCATATCAAGCCCTCATGGATTTTTAGTATTGTTTATGTTTCTTTTGTAGTAGTTTTTAGCATATCATTTTGGTGTTTTAAGCTACTTAATATCACATCTTCTATCTTTATTTTCATATTTCCTCAGCTCACATTGCAGGGATTCTTCCACAAACATTTAAACCCTTTGATTGTTTAATTGTGTATACTTAGAAGTAAATACAATGGGAAAAGGACTTAGGGACACCCTCATGAGGTTGGAAAGCACCATCCCAAACGGGGATGGATCTTTTTGTGAAACTTTAGGGTAGTATTCTCTATAATTAAACGCTTTCTTATTGTGTTAAATTAAATCTAAGGAAAAATATTTGAATATATTTATAAGTGTTGTTCATGGTTCTTAAGATAAATTAAACTCAATTCAATATTAAATCCATTTTTTTTTCAAACTCCTCATAAATATAAAAAAGCCACCAACTCATAAACAATTCCTACTATGACATCATAAACATCTTTCATGAAGTAAATGTTGTATTTATAGTTAATCTATCTCACAGAATAAAAATGTTATCAAACTTAATAATATAATAAAAATGTTATCAAACTTAATAATATATATAGTTTTCAAACTTACTAATATAAAACGGTAACACATCAAAAGTAAAAAAAAAACTTCATAGACTACATTTTAAACTTAATAATATAAAACGGTAACACATCAAAAGTAAAAAAAAAAAACTTCATAGACTACATTTTTGGAGATATTCTTTCAAACTAGTATCCTTTTATGAGTTGTGTCATGTTAGGTAAAATTAACAACATATTTATATATAAAATGATTTGTAATCACCCTAAACAATGATATAGAATATATTATTATATTTGCTACATTGAATAATACATATATGAAATGAATGAAATTTAATCTCATACAGAATATATTATTATATTTGCTACATTGAATAATATATATATGAAAGGAATGAAATTTGCGAAATCATGGGTGATGAATATATAGTACTATGGATTACATTGACATGATTTATGGTAAAGGTTCTAACTTTTTTTTAAAATAAAATATAAATGTGATGTATAAAGATATGGATTTATTTTATAAAGAACATCAAAATATTTTGTTTGGGATTGGATATATTAGATGATTGATGATAATATTTCTAAATGGATTTGAATGTTCCAACGAAGATGGGAATAAAATATATTTTAAAAATACCTTGTTTAAGAATGGATAAAATACATTGTTTAAAATTGGATATATTAGATGGATTGATGATAATATCTCTAAATGGATTTGGATTTATTAATGAAGATTGGAATAAAATATATTTGATAAAGATAAATATTAAATCTAGAATTTTTTTTACTTATTTATTTTGAAATGTGATTTTAAATATTATTAAATTTGAATACTAATTTATATTTAATTTTGATATATAATTTTAAATATTATCAAATTGGATATTTTGAATATTATCAAATTTAATACTTTATTAATAATAATTGATGTTTATTATTGTTTTATGTTTTAGTATTTTTTTATATTATGTATCTTTTGGTGATATATGGCCATTTTTTATATTCATTTTATAGATATTATTTGATTTTAATTTAGGTGATATATGACTATTCTTGATATTCATTTTATAGATATTATTTGATTTTAATTTAGGTTATCAATATGAACAATATAATTTTAATCTACTCAATTTTATTTGGTTATTTTTATCTAGTTAAGTGTAATATAGAATTTAGATTAAAATTTTAATAATAGTTTCCGTTTTATAGTGTACTTTGTTGAATTGATGTTGAAAATGTTTCCTCATGCACGTTTGCATTAAAAAATGAATAAAGGACATAAGATTAAATAAACAATATGGAAATCATGAGAACAACCTTATTTGGACGATGAAGTAGATCATGTAATGATGTCAATTAGAAATCTACTACTCCAGAGAAGGAGAGCATTGTTTGTCTAGAAGTGAAAAATGATGATAAAATACAAGACATGAATATGGGACTCTCTTCCTAGAGGGCAATAGTTTTAAATGAAACCCCTCTAAGGGGAATGAAGAGACTTCATAAATATAATACTTCAAATTCCAATATAAAATTGGTTCCCTCTCCAAATTTATGTTACTCTTATAAATACAAATTCCAATATGAAATTGGTTCCTTCTCCAAATTTATATTACTCTTATAAATACATTGTGAAAGTTAATTTAAACTTAAATTGAAAATAACATATAAGAGGAATGTTTAAGTGAATGTTAATTAAAGGGAAATGAGAACAATGGAATAACATCATAACTTTTTTGTTTTATAAATAAGGTTGAAAGTCAAGTTTCAACAATGAATTTTAATATTCATTGTAAAATATTAAAATTTGATCAAATTAATTTTTCTTGAATTCATTTTGTTTTGTTGATGTGACTACACATCGGGAATTGAACCTTTCTCAACCATGAAAAATTCTTGGATTTCCACCATTGCATTCAACTTTTCTGGGAATAATCCATTTTTAAATACTTATTAATATACCAAATGTTTTTTTTTTAATATTAAAGCCTAATTTTATGATGCAAGAGCATCCCTCACGACAAGCAAGCCAACATGGAAGCATAAACCAGCTGGAAAACGTCCAACGCAAGTTTTTGAATTTTTAAATTTTCCCTTGAAGTTGATGCGCAAACATAAATGAGATCATTTAATTTGGCGCCTTGGTAAAAATGTAATCAGACCTCGAGCCATACGCTCTCGTCTGAGATAGACAGAGGCATTTATAGTAGTAGTTGCAGGTAGATAGAATTGAATTCTTAGATTAGATAGTTCTAGAAGGAAGAGGGAAAACCGAATATAGACACCCTCATTTGTATCATTGTAACATTAGCAACAGGAGAAAGAAGAGTCTAGAGCATAGGAGAATAGCATAGAGTAGTAGAAAACACCCATGTATAGATCTTGGATTAATAGAAGAAGTTGATTCAGATTCATGGTTGTTGTATTATTCTCTGTGTATGTGTGTTGAATGCTCTACTTATGAACATTACTTCCTGTTATGAATTCATTATTATGCTGTATGTATGATTTCATGTGTTGAGATTGAAATCTGAGAGGAAGAGAGGTGAGTTACAATTGTTTCTCCTTTGAGCAAGGATTCCTGCAAGGAGTGCAGTTGAAGTCGTCTGCAAGGAATGCGTTGACAGAAGGCTCGGGAGTCAAACTCTTGTTCTCAATTCGCTCAGAAGCAAAAGTGGGTTGCTAGAGCCATGCAAGGAGTGCCCAGGCTACAAAGAGTCTCATTTGTGAAACTGAGCAGAAGTATTGAAGGACTGCTGGTACGGGTATACGCAGAGTCAAGGAAGCTCAGACAGTTGAAGTGTTCACAGGCTTGCTGCAAGGAGTATGTGCAGAGAACCTCGTTGAGGCTGAAGTAATTTAGAAGAGCTCAGGAAGGATAGGCCTCTGAGTCGCTGAAGATCAACGTAGATAAGTGTGACTTGAAGTCAGGAAGAACGTCGCAGGTTGGCGAAGCGGCGAAGGAATCTCGTGGAGAGATACTCTTTTTCATCTCGTGGATTATCCAAGGAAGAACGGACGGTCGAAATCTTCTGAAGAGATTTCACGAAGTTCCGATGACCGTTAGATCTTGCAGAGGTGCAAGGAGGTTACGGAGAGAAGATTTCGAAGAGGTTGAAGCTCAGGAGGGGCAGGGTCGTCGATTCCGAGTCACAGGAGCCATAGGATCTACACGTGGTATCATGTATCGGGGACTCGAGAGTCGAAGCCCCAAAGTTGTGTAGCTAGAGCAGTGATATCGAGAGAAGCGATATCCCTACAAGATCAGAGTCATTCGTTGAGGAGGACGCGTGGAAGGGGATTCTCATCTCGCACACTCGGACATTGGAGGACTGAGAGGGAAGTCCTTTAGCTTCGCGAGTGGCGAAGTGGCGAGAAGGCTAAGAACCGTCCATCGGAGGAGGGCAGGTGGTAGAGATCGAGAGATCTCGTGAACTTGGGAGTTCGCAAGGTGAAACCCTAGGTATTGGGTATTTGAAGTCGCGAGGCACGAGGACGCGAAGTGGCGAAGTGGCGAGAAGATTGGAGCCGTCCATATGAGGGGACGGGTGGCGAGAGATCGAGAGATCTCGCGAACTCAAGAGTTCGCAGGGTGAGAGCCCAAACATTGGGTACTCCAAGTCGCGAGGTCGCGAGTAGCAAAAGAAGGATAGTCGTTGGATCTGGATTGTAGGAGGAACGTTGGATCTACACGTGGGATTGTGTATCGGGACCTTGGAAGAAAAGGTTCGAGAATTTGGCCACGAGGATCGCGAGGTTGTGAGAAAGTGATATCCCGATAGCTGGAGGGTAGTGTGGGCCATAAAAAAGTTGGCGAGTGGAATACAGGTGGCACGAACACCTCGGGACCTCGCCGCGAGAGGTCCCAAAATATTGGCGTTAGGATTCGCGAGTCGTGAAGTGTCGAGGAGCCGAGATTTGTGTGAACGCGTGGCAGAACATAAGGTGGGACCGTGCGGCCAACGGGTGGACACGCGTTGGCAGGAGATAGATTCAACATTCCATTGAATTCTCACACCTCGAGAACTCGTGGAATAGGAAGGGGAAAGCCCGACGGTTCAACCCGCGAGGTTGCGAGGTTGCGAGTAGTGAAAATTCAACGAGGGAGGAGTCAACTCATATTTGACCGATCGTGTCTCAAAGGATCGCAACGGGAGGCACAAGAGTTCAACTCACAAACTCACGAGGTTGTGAGGTCGCGAGAGGCGCTAACATTAAGCTTAGCCCATGGTTGCATGAGAAAGCAGCTATACCCATATGACCAGATCGGGTATCGCAATATTTGAAGGAAGAGTTGGAGGTTTTAAGTCCCGAAATCACGAGATAGCGAGATTTAGCTGATCTCCCAGTGGTAAAGGGGAGACCTCGGGGAAAGATTGTTGTGGGTGCAGATTTCCCGATAGGGAAATAGAAGAACCTTCGAGTTCTTCAGGCTGAGGAGAAGAAGGTCCTGTGAGAGCGGACGTGCCTGGGTGGCACGCCCCTGTGTCAAGTGGTATCAGAGCTTAGAAAAGCTTCTTTGCTTTCTATAGTAGAGGACAAGGAGAATTCACCATGCCGCCAAGGAGAAGAGGTAAACAATCACCCGATCTAGAGGAGGAAAGGGAAATGTCCAGAGAAAGAGGTAGGCAAGTGCAGAATCCAGACATGGAGAGAGAAGTGTGAAATCTTCGTGCCATAATGGAGGACATGGAGATAACACAAAGGCGCAAAGCTGATGCAGGAGATATCAGTGAATCTGAGGATGAAGGTGATGTTGGACATGAAGAAGAAGAAATCCTAGCAGAAGATGCAGCCAATGAGCGTTTAATTAAGGCTATCGCTCGGATGAGTTCAAAAATAAAGATGGACATTCCAACCTATGAAGGGAGTCTGGATGCGGAAGAGCTGCTAGATTGGATTAGAGCTCTTGACACTTACTTCGATTATGAAGATATCGAAGATGATAAGAAGGTCAGACATGCCGTCACAAGATTAAAAGGACATGCATCTTTATGGTGGGATGAAATGCAAGCTGACAGGCATTGCCAAGGCAAGAAGAAGATTAAGAGTTGGGACAGGATGATTGCAAAGATGAAGGAAAAATTCATTCCGAGGGATTATCAAATTTCTCTGTTCAGGAGGATGCAGAACCTAAGATAGAAGCTGATGACAGTGAAGGAGTATACCGAGGAATTCTATAGGTTGAATATCAAGGCAGGTCATCGCGAAAGCAATGACGAAAAGGTGGCCAGGTATCTAAATGGCCTGAGGTATGAAATTCAAGATGAATTAAATATGGCAACCATCCGAATGGTGGAGTATGCTTACCAATTGGCTCTGAAATCTAAGGAGAAGCTGAGCCGTAAACAAATTCAGAGGGGTCGAGGAAGAAGTCATCCCAAAGGTAAATCGGTTGCCAAAGATAAATACCAGAAGCCCAAGGAGGAATGGAAAAAACCTCAGGGAAAGGTTGAAAGAGGTGGAACCTCACAGAGAGGACCATATGTTGAGCAGAGAGGATAGCATATTGAGCAGAGAGGAGGATATGCTGATAATAATAGGTTTCCTCATACCATAAGTAGAGGAAGAGGAAGAGGTGGAGTAATCACATGCTCCACGTGTGGAAAAAATGGGCACAGGTCATTTGAGTGTCCAGAGAAAAAGAAGGAAACATGAGAGACTCACATCGCCGAGGCACATAGGTGATATGTTGAGACATAATACGCTGAAGGTGGAAGATCACTAGTGATGCGGAAGGTCCTTTTGACACCAGAAAAAGAGATGGAGAACTCAGCGCAGAGGAACAGTCTTTTTAGGACTGCTTGCAAGACCAAGGATAGAGTATGCAAGGTCATCGTGGACAGTGGAAGCATAGATAATCTCGTTTCAACCGAGATGGTAGAAAAGCTGGAGTTGGAGACAACTGATCACCTGAGTCCATACAAAGTTTCATGGCTACAGAAGGGACATCAAGTAAATGTCACTAAACAGTGCTTAGTTGACATCAATATAGGAGGATATAATGATAAGATTTTATGTGATGTTATTCCTATGGATGTCTATCATTTATTGCTGGGTAGACCATGGCAATATGATAGAAATGTAATTCATGATGGGAGGATGAACACCTATACCCTGAAGAAGAATGGGAGGACTCACATGTTGTGTCCAATTGAAGATAAAGAAGTGAAGCCGGAGGTAAAAAACACAGTACTTCTCATGAGTGGGAAGGAACTTCTTACAGAAGTTAAAAATAAGGAGGACCCACAATTCTTTGTGGTCAGAAAGCCGAGAATTCTTCTGACTAACACAAGAGTGGATGATTTACTAGGAGAAGTTCAGGAACTGCTGGAAGAGTTCACTGATATTGTAGTGGACGAATTACCTCGTTCATTGCCACTAATGAGGAGTGTGAGTCATCATATAGACCTCATACCAGGAGCTAGTTTGCCAAACAAAGCCGCGTACAGATTGACGCCGCGGGAAAATGAAGAGGTTAAAAGACAGGTCCAGGATTTATTGGACAAAGGTTTGGTCAGAGAAAGCTTGAGTCCGTGTGTTGTTCCAACAGTACTCAGTCCGAAGAAAGACGGAGGCTGGAGGATGTGCACTGATTCAAGAGCCATTAGTAAGATAACTATCAGGTATAGATTCCCATTGCCAAGGATGGATGATCTGATGGATTGCTTAAGTGGGAATTTTTTTTTATCAAAGATAGATTTGAAGAGTGGATATCATCAGATTCGTATGAGAGAAGGTGACGAATGGAAAATGGCATTCAAGAAAAATGAAGGTTTGTATGAATGGCTTGTCATGCTGTTTGGCTTGACAAATGCACCAAGTACCTTTATGAGGTTGATGAATGAAGTCCTGAAGGAGTTCATCGGGAAATTTGTCATCGTATATCTAGATGACATATTGGTTTTCAGCAAGACAAAGGATGAGCATTTGAAGCATTTGGCCATTGTGATGAGGAAGCTACAGTAGGAGAAGCTGTTGATAAACATGAAGATGTCCTCATTCATGAAGACATAACTCGTTTATTTGGGGTTTGTTATATCTGCAAATGAACTGAGGATGGATCCAGATAAGGTGGAGGTAATCAAGAATTGGCCATCATCGAGGAACGTATTTGAAGTGAGGAGTTTTCATGGACTGGCTAGTTTCTACCGGAAATTCATTAGAAATTTCAGTGGAATTAGTGCAGCAATGATGGATATAATGAAGAAAATACATAAATATTTTCACTGGACTGAAGAGGCTGAGAAGAGTTTCAATTTATTGAAATGAAAGATTACGGAACAACCAGTTTTGGTGTTGCCAGATTTTCAGAAGACATTTCAGGTAAAATGTGATGCAAGCGGGTTTTCCATAGGAGCGGTCTTGAGTCAGGAAGACAAGCCAATTGCATATTTCAGCGAGAAGCTGAATGAGGCAAAATAAAAGTAATCCATGTATGATAAATAATTCTATGTTGTCATACAAGCATTGAAGAAATGGAGACACTATTTGATTCCGAAAGAATTTGTTTTATATAGTGATAACCATGCATTACAATTTGTGACTCAACAGGAAAAGTTGAATCAGAGGCATGTTAAATGGGTTGAATACATGCAAAATTTCACTTTTGTGATAAAACATATTTCTGGTACTGCTAATAAAGTGGCTGATGCTTTGAGCAGGAAAAGTTTGTTTATGCAAGAATTCAAAGTCACGACGTTAGGCTTTGATGATCTTAAGGACATGTATGCAGATGATTCAGACTTTAAGGAAGCTTATGAAGTAGCTAAGAATATAGTTCTCAGAGACAAAAGCCAGTGGATAGAGTATGTGATCCAGGATGGATTGTTGTTCAAAGGCAATCAATTGTGTATTCCAAATTGCTCCATGAGGGAGAACTTGTTGAAAGAGAAGCACAGCGGTGGATTGGCAGGACATTTTGGCCATGATAAGACATTTGCAAAGCTGAGTGAGTCATACTTTTGGCCAGGGATGTGGTCAAAAGTCAAGAGGTTTGTAGACAGATGCAGGATTTGCCACCATTCCAAAGGAAGGAAGCAGAATGCAGGATTTTATCAACCATTTCCCATACCAGACAAGTGGTGGGATGAAATTAGCATGGACTTCGTATTGGGGTTGTCGAGGACACAAAGAGGCGTTGATTCAATCTTTGTGGTAGTTGACAGGTTTTCTAAGATGGCGCATTTTATTCCATTCCAGAAGACCAGTGATGCGACTCACATCGCAAATTTGTTTTTCAAAGAGATTGTTCGACTTCATGGATTACCAAAAAGCATAGTTTCAGACAGAGACACAAAATTCATAGGGCATTACTGGAGAACATTGTGGAAGAAGTTGGGGACTAATTTGATGTTTAGTTCTTCTTATCATCCTCAGACGAATGGAAAGACAGAAGTGGTCAACAGAAGTCTGGGAGACTTGTTGAGGAGCTTGGTGACAGAGCACCATAGCAGCTGGGATAGCATATTACCACAAGCAGAGTTCGCATACAATGACTCAGTGAACAGGAGCATAGGAAAAAGTCCATTTCAGATTGTATATGGAATGCAGCCAAGAGGAGTTTTTGAACTGATGGATTCAGAATAGACTGATACTAGCAGTGCTAGTGCAGGAGAATTCATTGAAGTGATGAAGGAACTTCACAGCTAGGTGAAGGAGCGACTATTGAAGTAAAGTCAGGAGTACAAGCACAGATCAGATCAGCATCGGAGACAACTTCAGTTTGAAGTTGGTGATCTGGTTCTGTCACATTTGAGGAAGGAAAGGTTCTCGAGAGGAACATACAACAAGATGAAAATGAAGAAAATCCGACCATGAAAGGTCTTAAAGAAAATGGGATAGAATGCTTATGAAATTGAGTTACCAGATGGGATCGGAATTTCTTCGATATTTAATGTTTTGGATTTATATCCATATAAAGCTGATGAAGCAGGAGCAGAAGGTGATGATCAACCAGAGGTCCAGTCACAGAAGAAGATGCTAGTTGCAGAAAATCCACAGATGGAGAAGATAGTGAATAAAAGAATGGGTAAGAAAACCAGGGGGAAAGAATATTTTGAATATTTGGTCAAGTGGAAGGGACACCCAGTTGAAGATGCCAGCTGGGAGGCTGAAGAATAAATTTTGAAGCATGGACATACCGTGTAGGAGGTTATGGACAGGAGCCCATGCAAATTTTCAAGCGAGGGAGTATGATGCAGGAGCATCCCTCACGACAAGCAAGCCAACGTGGAAGCAGAAGCCAGCTGGAAAACGTCCAATGCAAGTTTTTGAATTTTTAAATTTTCCCTTGAAGTTGATGCGCAAACATAAATGAGATCATTTAATTTGGCACCTTGGTAAAAATGTAATCAGACCTCGAGCCATACACTCTCGTCTGAGATAGACAGAGGCATTTATAGTAGTAGTTGCAGGTAGATAGAATTGAATTCTTAGATTAGATAGTTCTAGAAGGAAGAGGGAAAACCAAATATAGACACCCTCATTTGTATCATTGTAACATTAGCAACAGGAGAAAGAAGAGTCTAGAGCATAGGAGAATAGCAGAGAGTAGTAGAAAACACCCATGTATAGATCTTGGATTAATAGAAGAAGTTGATTCAGATTCATGGTTGTTGTATTATTCTCTATGTATGTGTGTTGAATTCTCTTCTTATGAACATTACTTCCTGTTATGCATTCGTTATTATGCTATATGTATGATTTCATGTGTTCAGATTGAAATCTGAGAGGAAGAGAGGTGAGTTACAATTGTTTCTCCTTTGAGCAAGGATTCCTGCAAGGAGTGTAGTTGAAGTCGTTCGCAAGGAATGTGTTGACAGAAGGCTCGGGAGTCAAGCTCTTGTTCTCAATTTACTCAGAAGCAAAAGTGGGTTGCTAGAGCCATGCAAGGAGTGCGCAGGCTAAGGAGAGTCTCAGTCGTGAAACTGAACAAAAGTATTAAGGACTGCTGCTACGGGTATACGCAGAGTCAATGAAGCTCGGACAGTTGAAGTGTTCGCAGGCTTGCCGCAAGGAGTGCGTGCAGAGAACCTTTTTGAGGCTGAAGTAATTTAGAAGAGTTCAGGAAGGATAGGCCTCTGAGTCGTTGAATATCAACGTAGATAAGTGTGACTTGAAGTCAGGAAGAACGTCACAGGTTGGCGAAGCGGCGAAGGAATCTCGTGGAGAGATACTCTTTTTCATCTTATGGATTACCCAAAGAAGAACGGATGGTCGAAATCTTCTAAAGAGATTTCGCGAAGTTCTAAGGATCGTTGGATCTTGCAGAGGTGCAAGGAGGTTACAGAGAGAAGATTCCGAAGAGGTTGAAGCTCAGGAGGGGCAGGGACGTCGATTCCGAGTCACAGGAGTCGTAGGATCTACACGTGGTATCGTGTATCGGGGAATCGGGAGTCAAAGCCCCAAAGTTGTGTAGCCAGAGCAGTGATATCGCAAGAAGCGATATCCCTACAAGATCAGAGCCATTCGTTGAGGAGGACGTGTGTAAGGGGATTATCATCTTGCAGACTCAGACATTGGAGGACCGAGAGGGAAGTCCTTTAGCTTCGCGAGTTGCGAAGTGGCGAGAAGGCTAAGAACCGTCCATCGGAGGAGGACAGATGGCAGAGATCGAGAGATATCGCGAACTCGGGAGTTCGCAAGGTGAAAGCCCAAGTATTGGGTATTTGAAGTCGCGAGGCGCGAGGACGCGAAGCGGCGAAGTGGCGAGAAGATTGGAGCCGTCCATCTGAGGGGACAGGTGGCGAGAGATCGAGAGATCTCGCGAACTCGGGAGTTTGCAGGGTGAGATCCCAAACATTGGGTACTCCAAGTCGCAAGGTCACGAGTAGCGAGAGAAGGATAGTCGTTGGATCCAGATCGTAGGAGGACCGTTGGATCTGCACGTGGGATCGTGTATCGGGACCTCGCAAAAAAAGGTTCGAGAATTTGGCCACGGGGATCGTGAGGTTGCAAGAAAATGATATCCCGATAGCTGGAGGGTAGTGTGGGCCATAGCAGAGTTCGGGAGTGGAATACAGGTGGCACGAACACCTCGGGACCTCACCGTGAGAAGTCCCGAAATATTGGCGATAGGATTCGTGAGTCGTGAAGTGCCGAGGAGCCGAGATTTGTGTGAACGCGTGGTAGAACATAAGGTGGGACCGCGCGGCCAACGGGTGGACACGCATTGGCTGGAGATAGAGTCAACATTCCATTGAATTCTCACACCTTGGGAACTCGTGGAATAGGAAGGGGAAAGCCCGACGGTTCAACCCGCGAGGTTGCGAGGTTGCGAGTAGTGAAAATCCGACGAGGGAGGAGTCAACTTGGAGTTGACCGATCGCGTCTCGGAGTATGGCAACGGGAGGCACAAGAGTTTGGCTCACAAACTGACGAGATTGCGAGGTCGCGAGAGGCGCTAACATTAAGCTTAGCCCACGGTTGCATGAGAAAGGAGCTATACCCATATCACCAGATCGGGTATCGCAAGATTTGAAGGAAGAGTTGGAGGTTTTAAGTCCCGAACTCGCGAGATAGCGAGATTTAGCTGATCTCCCGGTGGTAAAGGGGAGACCTCGAGGAAAGATTGTTGTGGGTGCAGATTTCCCGATAGGGAAATAGAAGAACCTTCGAGTTATTCGAACCGAGGAGAAGAAGGTCCTGTGAGAGTGGACGTGCCTGGGTGGCGCACCCCTGTGTCATTTTAGTTTTCTATATACTTTAAATTTTATGTTTAAATTTATAAAAGAAATAATTTTATGATAAATTATATATATCTTCTAAAAATAAAATAAAATTAAATATTTTGATAATGATTATGATGGTTAATGTCTACAAAAATCAAGATTGGTTTATGCGACTTTAAGAAAGTTAAGAGATTACTTAGACTTTTTTAAAATGTTATTTCAACCCAAAGCATTATGAGAAAAATTTCTAAATCACTTTAATTTAGATAATTTAAAAGTTTAAGAAAATTAATATTGTAACAAATATTTAGAAATTGGAATCTAATTTAAATATATATAATACATTCTAGCAAAAAAATATTTTTGATTTTAATACAATTAAAAAAAATTAAAACATTAAAAAATTGCAACATCAAACCTCACCATGATGTAACTAAAATTATTAATTAAAAAAACATGTAATCGTTCAAAACCCTAAAACTATTGAAATATTAGAATATAGGATCAAGTGGATGCTTCTACTTTTTTTATGTTTGTTAGTTCCTTTAATTTCCCCTTTACAATTTGTTTGATTATCGATTACCTAGTTAAAAGCATCAATGATTCACTTTCAATAGCTAATTGTTAAAGACTTTTTTACTTTAAGCTTCCTTTACTCTACTACTTTATCAATTTTTTCAATTTTATTAATAAAATCATTAATATCTATATTAATAATCATATACTTTAAATAAAATTTATTATTATTTTTTTTAATCAAAATCCTTAAAATTTTAAAATTTATTTAATTAAATGTTTTTAATCTTATTAATGTCATATATATATATATATATATATATATATATATATATATATATTATTTTTATTTTATTTTTCATTAATAATCTTTTTTATGAAACAATTTAATTATGAATCAAACGCCGAGCCTCACCGCTTATCTCCCTTACATCCAAGGATTCACTGATAAAATCGCAAAAATCCTAAACAAGAAGGAGATTAAGACCTCATTCAAACCACTTAATACCATCAAACAGAATATGAGGTCTGTTAAGGAAAAACTTGACCAACACAATTTCAAAGGAGTATACAGAATAGATTGCTCTTGTGGCAAATGCTACATTGGAGAAACATGCCGCTCGTTCAACACCAGGATTAAAGAGCATAGTGCTGACATCAAGAATGAACCAACTCGCACCTCAACACTAGCAGAACACTCTCTCACTACTAAGCATCACATACGCCTAGAGGACACCAGAATCTTAGCTAAAGAAGACCATCTCCTTAAAAGACGAATTAGAGAGGCAATCAAAATCATCAAAAATCCCAATAACCTAAATAGAGACAATGGCCTAGAGATCAGTGAAAGTTGGATCCCGTTCATTCGGGGAAGAAAACATCATTAACCTTACACTCAAAACTCTAGTACTTACACCCTCTTTTTCCTACCTTGACTTAACCTAATCTTCTAAACCAACCTTAAACCTAAAAATCCCTTTGACTTACTTTAATAGCATTGGTATTATTACCTTTTTACTATTAACCTAACGCAACCTTAACCAACATAATACCAATGGAAAATTAAACTAATATGATATTAATAAAACCTATAATTAACAGAAGATTAATATTAATAATAGTACCAATGCCACCTCTTTTTATTTTAACCTATAATTAACCTATAATTAATATTATTAACACCTTTTACCATATAGTTAACCCTAAAAATATTTTAGCCTTTTTGAACATATAATTTATTATTAATAATATGAACCTAGATTTAGCCTTTAACTACTCAAACTAACTTAAGTTTAATATTAATAATACTAACTTCCTCAAACCTAGGGTTTACCTCATTAAATTAACCTCATTTTAAAATTAATATTTATAATACTAACAATGCTTAGCCTTTAACTAGTCAAACTAACTTAAGTTTAATATTAAATCATTAATTAAACCACTTTTTATTATCTTTTGAAAATTTCTCCTAAAAACAAGGGTTTCACTCAGCCAACCGTAGTTTTTTCACCCGCCTCATCACTATTTAAGGCTCCTCTCTTATATTTTGTCCTCATCACTGTTGTTCTTCCGACAAATTCTGAACATTTTTCTCACCACAGAAACCTAAATGAACAATTTAATTATTTTATATTAATTTAGTAAGATTATAATTTCTTTTATTAATAAAATTAATTTTTTAATTTTGTAAAATTATTATTATTATTATTATTTATTAATAAACTTAATTTTTTAATCTGGATTGATGATTTTCCCATTCAATCTGATTTAAATCATATTTAAAAATTTAAAAAAATGATCAAATTAAATTCGTTGATCACAAAAAGATAAAATTATTATTTTTCTTTATTTTTCTATTAATATAATTAATTTATTTAATGTAGTATGTGGATTGATTATTCAATTTAATTAAGTCATAATTAAAAAATTGATGACTGAATTTTTTAATTATTTTTTCTTTAAATATAATTAAAATTTAATAAATTTATTTTTTTTTCCAATTTTTTTTTTTTTATATTCATGAATAATGAATATATATATTGAGATTCTTGAGAAAACGAAACATATTTTAGCGTCTTATTCGTTCTCGACAAAAAAATTACCAATGCTGTCTACTAAGGCACCACTTCAAAAATTCACTTGTACAAAAGGTCTTCATTACATATAGATATTAAAAAAAAAGAATTATAGGTGAAGCTCCATGGAATCAACCTCTTTCCCCGAGACTTCCTTAGATAGCGCATCTTCCATTAACTTTATAATTTATATTTATTGTAAAATTAAAAGTATTATTTAAAAAGTTGATAAAATTATATTTTAATTAATATTAAAAAAATGATAAAAAAAAAAATTTAAATATTATTAATTTTTTTTTCTTCATATAATTGGTTTTTCATCATTCTCTTTCTATATAAGATTTAAGAGATCACAAATTCAAATCCAGAGGGGGGTAGGGTATGTATACCTCTGTAGATTTTACCAGTCAAATCGCTGGGCGAAGGGGGTCCCTTGTCCCACAAACAAGGGGGTCTCATACACCAATTTGGTGTGGCTTGGCACATCTTCATCTAACTAGGTACTAAAAACAACCATCCATGTCTATATAGAAGGTTAAACATATTCAAGAATGTAAAGAGTTAATTATAAGAATAACTCATTAAGCAATTCACTATTGCTTATACAAACTTCTAATCATAAATCCTTTAACCTAAAGGTCAATATTTGACTAAATGAACTAATCCTTAGACATAACAATCTATTCAATATAAGTAATATATTGAATAAATTAATTTATATATTTACTACATGACACCATCGATTACTATAAAAAGGTTAAAGTCATATTTTGAAAATCTAGGAAACAACAAAGGATCCTACTAACTTGCAGAGTCGTATCTAGGACTATAATTTCAACTTGGGAGTGTGAGGTTTCAAAAAACCAATAAGTTAGGATCAAATAAGGACTTCCTAAGGGATTTGTGATCATACAAATATGGTCTCCCTAAGACCATTCCACATTCATTGAGTGACACCACATCACACGTTACCTTATCCACAAACTTAGATGAAATTGCAAACTTTAAAGTGCATTGTTTTTGTTATGTGCAATTTATGATTATTGCTTATCCATTTAAGTGAGTAAGGTTTATGATGCATCTTAGTGTTAAATCCCAATTGTTTAACCATTTCCTCTGAAATCAAGTTAGATTGAGATCCACTATCTATTAATGTGTCGACCTTAGTATGTCTCATTATGACTCTTATGTGAAACAATTTACTTCTACAATCAAATCCATCACCAATTTTACCTGTCAAACCAACCGCTGAGATTTTAGATTCATCACCTGAATCTGATATGAAGTCTGTTGGTCATGTTGTTGTTGCAACTGTTTGCCTCCCTCTACTCTATTTGAACCACTTCGGTCTCTTCTCACGATGCAATTGCCAACAATGATCATCATCATGCCCTTCTTTCTTGCAATGCTTGCAAGAGAGATTTTCTTCCTTTCTTGTCACTGAATTTGCCTTCTTTCCATTCCACATCCTTTTGCCCTTTTTTCTCAAAGACGATTCCCCTGATACACCAACTCATGTTTTCCCTGCTTCAATGTATGTTTCTTGAACAAAAACCTCATCAAGATTAGTAGGTCCAAACATAAATACAATGTTACAAATGTGTGCAAGTAAACCCCCTATATACTTCATAAGAGTTTCTTGGGTATGTAATGGAATGTCAAACATTAATGCCATCTTACGAAATTCATTTGTGTATCCTTGCATTGTTTGTCCCTTTCTTAGTTTAAAACCTTGCCATTCAATTAAAGACTTATCTTTATAACACAAAGGATAAAATTGCTTTCTAAGTGCATAAATAAAAACTTGCCATGATGGAAATACATTACCCACTTGTTGCGTGCCATTTTTCAACTTGCTTTGCCACCATATGAGTGTTGTGCCTATAAGTCGAAGTGATGCCAATTTGATTTGAGTTGCCTCATCCTTGATTTGTTGCACACTGCAATAAACCTCCATCTATCTCACTCAATTATCAAGTCTCTTTGCATTGACTTCACCATCATACATGGATAATTCAAATTTCACATCAAGCTTAAGTATAGGCATATCATGTTTATGTTTATGGGAATGTTTTCTTGCGGTGGATTTGGAACTTGAACTTGAAGAAGAAGAATTTGACGGAGAAGAAAGAGGTGAAGAAGGAGTTTGAGGAGGATCGTCTCCTTATTCACTTTTGACCTTTGAAGATTCACCTAGAATGTGTCTCTTCCACTCCAAGTAATCGTCATATTGAACCTTCACCATCTCTGACATGGCGAAGAAAGTATTTCGAAACTCTTTCTCCTCATGAGAAAGTCCCTCTTTCGATGCCATGTTCTCACTTTGAGAAGTCTTATTTCTCGATCCAATCTCAGGATTCTCTTCAACAAGCTTGTCGTCACCAAGATTCAGCCCTTCCCTGGTAATCATGCAAACTCAAAAACCAACCATCAACCTTTCTCTGATACCACTTGATCTGAAATTATCTTTTAAAGACTAGGATTGAGTTTTAAAACATGAGTTCTTTGA
>ML778556.1:14078-72781 GCA_009831015.1 Picea engelmannii
ATCTTGTACTTGAACATTTAAGTGGGGTAAAAGGAGGTTGCCCCCTCGAAGAGGATTATTATCTGAAATTATCTCTTTTTCAAGGCGTTGAGTACTTTTCCTGAGGTTTTTCTATGCTATATTGATGTTTGGTTCTTAACATAACAACCACATTTTTAGAAATGAAATGGATAGCTAGTGAGCTAGGAGAAACGAAGATACCTTTGAAACCATATGCCAAGATAGCAAGACAAATATCCTATAGACTGAATCCGAAGTATAAAGAGAAGGTGAAGGTATATATAGACCAAAAGTTAGAAGCAATAATTATTGAATCAGAATGGATAAGTCCAATGGTAGTGTAGGATAAAAATATAAGGGGAATCAAAATTTGTGTAGACATGAGAAAGATAAATAATGCATGTATGTACGATCCATTTCCGACACATTTTACATATGAAGTGATAGAGAATGTAGGGGGGAAAGAGGCCTATTCCTTCATGGATGGATTCTCAGGATATCATGAGATAAATATTGTGCAGGAAGATAGAAATAAGACTACTTTTGAGACAGAGTGGGGAAGTTATCAGTACACTGTGATTCCTTTTGGGATGAAGAATGCACCTGCAATTTTATCGAGAGTAGTTGTCGCAACCTTTAAGCAATTTATTCATAAGTTCCTTGGATTTTATCTAAATGATCGGACTATTTTTAGTCTATTTAAGGATCACATAGAATTCTTAAGATTAATGTTGGATAGGTGTAGACAATGTCATATTTCATTGAGCTTGAAGAAAAAAACAAATTGTGCACCTTTTGGAATTTTGTTGGGCCATGTGATATGTAAGAAGGGATTATTGGTGGATCCTACCAAGATTGTGGTGATTGTAGACTTACCATCACCTACATAAGTAAGATAGTTAAGAGAAACGCTGGGCCATACAGGATATTGCATGGAGTTCATAAAATGAGATGCATAGATTACAACACCCATTGACGATTTGTTGAAGAAAGAAACTAACTTCCATTGGAATAAGGACTACCATAAAGGTTTGGACACATTGAAGAAGAAGTTAGTGATTGTGCGAATTTCGATATTCCCATATTGGAAGAAGGAATTTCATGTTCATGTGGATGCATCATGCATAGCTTTGGGAAAAATATTATCTCATCTAGGAAAAGTAGAGTTAGACCATATAATTGCATTTGTGAGTAGGAAGTAGTCAACAATAGAAAAAACTATATTACAACAGAACGAGAGGGATTTGCGATGGTGTATGCGCTACATAAATTTAGACACAATTTATTGGGTTCTCATTTCAAGATGTATAAAGACCATTCTTCACTAAGATACTTAGTGAACAAGACAATGTTGGGGGGAAGAATTTGCATATGGTTACTTTTTTTCCAAGAATATGACTTTGAATTCATCACTAAGACAAGAAAATTGAATGCAGGACCATATCACTTGTCGCACATTCTATCAGGAGAAGATGTAGGGAATATAGATGATAGCTTACTATATGAACATTTATTTTCATTTCAAATGGTGGATGAATACTTCAAAAACAATGTGAAATTATTAAGTACATGAATGGATCCATCAAACATGATAGTTACACAAAAGAAACAACTAGTGGTTAAGGAAGTGGACTATAAACTAATCACGGAGAACTTATACAAGTTAGTTGCAGATGGGATATTAAGATGATGTTTGTTAGAGAACAAAAGGCCAATGATACTATCATAAGTGAAAAAAGGAATTGTAGGAGGAAATTACATAGGTAAATCAACTGAGAAAAAGATTTTGTGCATAAGGATTTGGTGGCCCACACTTCACAAGGATACTAAAGAATATTGTCAGGAATGTGATGTTTGTAAAAGGGTTGGAAAGCCATCCAAAAGGGATGAGATTCCCTTACATCCATAGGTTACACTATACGATTTTGATAAATGGGAAATAAACTTCATTAGACCAATCAATCCATCTACCAGGAGATCAAGCACTAGGTATAAAGTCATTGCGACAAAGTATTTAACCAGATGGGCACAAGAAATGCCAGTCACAGACTACAACAAAGATATTGTTGCGTGATTTATATTTAAGAATTGTGTTACAAGATTTGGCTTCCCACACATTATATTGAGTGATCAAGGGACACACTTCCTCAATAATATGATTGCATAATTGACTGAGGAATTTCAAATTCACCATTAGAGGAGCACGCCATATCATCCTCAGGAAAATGGGATAGTAGAAGCCTTCAATAAAATTTTAGAGAATTATCTGAAAAATATCTACAAAGTAGGAAGGGATGATTAGGATTTAATGATCCTTGTAGTATTATGTGAATATAGGAATAAAAGTAAAAAGTTGAAAATATAGAAACCTTTTAGGTTGGTATATGTGAAAGAAGAGGTAATTCCAATGGAATTTATTGTGTTGAGGTTGTGTGTTGCAGTGATTAATGATCTTTCAGAATCTAGTGTAGTAGAGGAAATATTGTCACAGTTGTTACAACTCGAGGAAGATCGATTTGTCATAGGATTCCCTCAGCAAGTACAAAGGGTAAGAGAAAAAACATGACATGCTAGGAATATTAAACAAAAAATGTTTCAAGTGGGAGAATTAGTGTTTCTATACAATAGCAAGTTCATGCAGTACCCTGGGAAGTTTAGAATTCATTGGTTAGGTCCATATCTAATGAAGTATGTGATAGAAATAGGTGTTGTGCAACTAGAAATGTTGAATGGTGAAGTCTTGGGAGGACTAGTGAACGAAAGTTGGTTGGAACTCTATACGGATGACCAATTGTCCGCGCACTAGTTTTACTTGTGCAAGAACCTATGTACTATAGTAGTGTATTATAATAGGAGAAAGAAAAAGTGGAAAAACAAAAACAAAAACAAAGGTAAAAAAACAAAAAGTAAGTAAGTTACAACAAGAGTAAGTGCATAGAAGAAGTGAGTGTTTCAAAAATAGAATAAACCATCCAAAAGAAGTGAATTACGGAAAGAAGAAAAGCATGTGTAGTAAAAAAATGGGTAAGCCACAAAAATTTCATAGAATAGGAAGGATAAATATCATTAAATGAATTAAAGAGCATAAATGATAGTTAAAAATAAATAATGATAGCACACCATAGATACACATCATCATAAATGGAAAACGTCGGTGGAGATCAAGATAGCCTGGAAGATAGAGGAAAAAATATAACAAAGGATTTATAATTATTGCATATTTAAAGTAGGCATTGAGTGTGCATTACCAAGGGATTAGACAATTAATACAGGAGAGAAGGTAAAGGGACAATTGTCGAAGGAGTAAAAAATCCTTTAAAGGGTCCATATTCAATGTTACTATGATTTGGAGCTTGTAGTAAATAGAGAGAGTTGAGAGTAATGTTGTAGAGACATGAGTAAAGTTACAAAGATGAAGGAGTTTTCTTAGAGAATAATATTACATAGTGCACCACTAAAATAAGTAGCTTCAAAACCAAAGAAAACATGGAATAGAGATGCAACAACACTACCAGAGTTTGAAGAGACTCTGGGATCATCTTCATCGGAGCCGAGGTTTCCAAGGGAATATACTCCACTGAGGAAGGTTGATGCCCAACTAGTGAAGTTGAAGAAGAATTCCAAGTACGAATTGGTGACACCGTTAATCCAAGTTGGGGTCATCATTAATGAGGATATGCTAGGAAAGGTGTCACAACTAAAATACATGAACCACAACATCATAGAAACGAAAAAGTTCCATGAAATTACACTGAACACCTAGTTGGAGAGGAAAATCAATGCAAATATGTACCTTTCCATAGTTGAACCAAAGGTATGGGCTAGAGGGTTGGAGTGAGATGGTCTGTTAAATCTCTTTGACATCCCACATTTTGGTCGGAGCTTGTATATTAATGCATGTTTCAAGATGTTATTAACCCTAGTTTGTGGCAACTACTTGTGCTTCTATAGACCAATTTCAATAGACATGGACCTAATTTCATGAATCACGGGATTACCAACGCAAGGACAAGATCCTACACTGATTTTCACATACAAGAAGAACAAAAGGACTCTGGTAGAGGCTAAGAGGGATAAATTCCACACAATTATAGGTTTGTGTAGGTTGTATGTGCGAAGTATTTGAGATCTGACAGTACAATTTGTGACACAGGAATTGGCATGCAATTTACTGAGAAAATGCAGGAAATACAAAGTACTTGCAGGCATGATAGATTCTACTGAGCAATGTGTAGAAGGGGTATCGATGAGTTGGGTGTTATTTTTACTTAACTAGTTCATGTCAAATTGTGCGAAAGTGCATGAAAAGGGGATGGAAGTCCACTATTCCTGGTTACTTCTTCTCATTGCATTAACTGTGTGGAAGAAACCATAGGATGCATAGTTTCTTGGTACAAGAGGCAAGTTGTGTTTGGACACCAAGTATAAAAAATTGTGGCACACAACACACAAGGAATGATATATGGACAACAACATCGAGTTCTATCTATATAAGGAAATGATTATGATGTGTTTCCAGGATACAACAAGTATTTCACCACAACTTTTAGAGATGTACAAACCTATTTCATAGTTCATGGAAGACCATCATCACATGTACATACAAGTGAAGAAAGATCTAAGAGAAGAATGGGTCAAGTCAAACTATAGAATTATAGAGGAGGAAATACAATTGATCATGCAATATTGGGACACATATTCGAAGGTACAATCAACCAAACAAGATACACAAGTACCGGATCCAAAAGTTGAGGAAATACAAGACACAGGAAATGGTGCAAGTAAGAAGAGGAAAGACGTAGAAACAAAGAAGGGTAAATCAATGTCACATTGGAATAAGTGAAAAGTGTAAAAAGAAAAAATTCCACTAGAACTGACGGAAGATGACTTCGAAAGGTTTGGAGAACAAGTTAATAAGATAATTGATGATGTGTTTCAATGCATAGTCGAGCAACAAGAAGGATTGAACAAGAAGATAAAGGAAGAAATGATTGCACTACACCAATTGATGGAAGTAACCCAGATTACAACAACGCAACAACCAACTGAAGAACCCAAGAACCCCTGATAAGCACAACAGGTTCAGTATAAGTTGTTATCACTGAAATTTCGTCCGCACATGGCGACAAGATCTCAGCATCGTCAAAACCGGAATGAAGTCATTCATGGCACTGAATTAATTTCACATCATTGCAAAAGGGTCAAAAAACTATGCAAAGTAACAAAAATTGAAGGGCGCTTTACAGAAGTTGGGTGCGCGCGCATATGCGCGTAACAGGAACGTACAATGCGCACATGCGCGCACGACGCGTGACTGTTGGCACAAAAACCTGGGCACCTTCTAAATGACGCATTTATGGAATTGGTCAGCCTCCCAACCACTAATGGATCATCTCCCAAGCCGATTTGACTCCCAAATCTGAGCTGAATCCGCATGGTAGGTTGGTCAAAGACCTAATTAAGCCCTAAAGAGCCCCTTTTCACACCTCAAAGGAGTTACATAATCACCCAATGCTATGCTATAAAAAGCCATGAAGAAACATCATTTTCTCAAGGAATTTCATGTAATGTTATGCTTCTTAGATTGTTTTAAGGACTCACTCCTTGACAATAACAAATTAGCACCATTTCATTGAGCCATTCACCTCTCCATTGAGTGAATGTGCTTGGAGTTCTTTCACCATCATTCTCATTTTCTTATTGTAAGGAGAGCAAGTTTGTGAGGGCACAAGAGCCTTCCATTGGAGGAAGAAGGAACCACAGTTACCTTTCTTCATTGTGCTTTGGTTTCATCAATTGATCAGCCTAAAAACATTGGTGATATTGGTCTTGTTGTCTTTGTTATTTATTTTTCCATATGCTCATAGTTTTAGTTTGTTTTAATTTAATTCTTGCTTATAGTTTTGTTTTTATTTCTCTAACCCTTTCCTCTATAGCTGTCATGCTCAACAAGACCCAACTGGGCATGTAAGCACCCTTTATTTGCTCACCAAGTGACGAATTGGGTGCAAATAGATTGGCGACCATACTGGGGATTAGGTATCAATTCCTTCCTCATTTGGGTTTATTTTGCTTTCCTTTTGCTTTCATTAACTTGCAGGTGCACAAACCGGCCTCTGTCGACCTGCTAACCAGTCAATTCAAGGGAGAATTGAGAGAAATTCACCCAGATTTCCTCTCTCGGTCGTTTGCCACAGGCGCGCGGGTATTTCACCCCACATTCGTGCATCGGGCGCGCAGGCGCTTTTATTGCATTCTGTCTCTGCGCGCATGTGCCTGTTCTCTTGATTCTGAACGTGCACCAGCGCTCTGCGCGCGCCTGTATACACTAGAGGTCACGCATCTGAACTAAAATTTTACATTGTAAGGTCTTGGGATGTGGGGAAAGTCATTTTCCTTCTTAAGAATGATGATATGCATGCTCTAAATACTGCACCACTTAGACCCCTCAACTTATAAAGGGGATAGTCAAACAAACATAGGCACTTAGGTGGATAAAAATCATTTTCCCTTATTTTTCTTTTTGCCACGTGGATGGCTTGCTTTGATTTATAATCTAAGTTTGACAATCATACTTAATCACACCTAATTCACATTTGGGACTAGAAATTGAAGTAACAATCCTTGAGCATGCTCTTCTCTTGCGCCTTTAAAAGCGATCTTGAGAACTAGAAAAAGATTGTGAAAACAATCTCATCTCCCTTAACAAAATTAAAAAAGTTCTAGGAGAGGACAAAGGCCCTTTTTGGGACCCCTCTTAGTTTCATTTTTTCAAACATATCCTAAATCTGTAACGGGCCCATACATGCCCACATGTCACAAAAATAGGATAGTGGTTGCAATTTTGCATTCTTAGATAAAAAAACTAGGAGAGTTTAAAGATTTGTAACGGGCCCACACATGCCCACATGTTCAATCTAGGATAGTTTCATGCTTTTCTAGATTAACTCACACATAGGGAGTTAAAGGATAGTAACGGACCACATGTCCACATGCTAGTTTCCTAGGGCTTCTGAATTCCGCAAGGTTGTACCAATGACATCTAGCTAATTAGGTAAGCACACTCTTGTAAGGACCAAGCGAAGTCCACATGCAGCAAGGTGACATCTAAATAAATAAAATTTGGTACACTTTTCACTCACACACAAAAGTCAGTTTCTTCACTCACATAGACTCTTCTCGAAACGTGGAGGTCCAAGTAGGTTTCCTCCAAAGGGATTCCGAAAACACCCCATATTTTCTTGACAGGACTATACACTCCCACTTTTAATCAAACGAGGTTGGTTTTCACCCCCAGCCTCACAAAACAACATCATCTAAAATCTTTCTAAAAACTCACTAAGTTTTCCTCCACAGGAGGTGCCAAAAGAAAATTTTAGTCTAGGTAGGATTTCGGGGATAGGCATCCAAATAACTCCCCGTTATCTGGTTCTCCCATTTTCAAACATAGAAGTTGACAAATAGGGAACTTCAAATCCTCCAAGTCCAGTGTTCCAGTCACCATAAGGCAGGGAGATACCCGTGAAGGGTCGAAGGCCGAGGTCCGGTTGTTCTGTGCATCCCCCCTTGAGGCACCCACCTCTTGGACGGGATCCAGCCCGTGACCCATTTCTTAGGCCAAAAATCTAAATGTCGCACTATGACCGAGGTACCTAGTGACCAATTTAGGACATCTACCCAGGTGGTGATTGTGGGCTACAATTGCACCTTGATTGGATTTTGTGTGGCTATTGGGAAATATCGCCAGCACTTTCGGGATATGCCCCCTCTACCCCTCATTATAACCAGTTGTTTCATCCTTCACTAGTGTCTCTTTCGGTGACTTCAGACCCCACTGTTGAGAACTATTGGAAGGTCCGGTGCTATTTGAGAGGAAGGACGTTACGTCTTCTAGGACACGAGCATTTTCTTTCTTTTGATTCCCCCACGCGGACAAAACCCTCTTACCCACATATATGCTTCTTTCTCATTTATGTATGATGCTCATCTGATTACAGTTTGACTTTGATATATATATTGTGTATACAGTTACAACAAAGACTCTTGTTTCTATATTTCTCTCACCACTTTGTGCACACATTCACACAACTCATCTGACATCATAGGGGAACCACAGAACCCCGGTCGTTCACGACACTTGCTCAACCTCCCTCCTATATTAGGGGGAGTATCTGGTCGTACCCGCTCATCGGTACCTCCTTCACACACTCCTGTGAGTGCTACTATCTTAGGATCAACTTTTCTTGGTTCTACATTACTTGGGTCCAATTCCCAAGTTCATCCATTCACTCGCTCTCCTTTGTACAGGAGTGGAGGACTCACTTCCTCTCAAGGAGGAAGCACCAACCCACCTAGTCCCCATCAAGGGTCAGGTTCACAACATAATATGGCTGGAGATAATCCTCCCACCCCACTACAGATGCCATATTTGGCCTCTCTCAACATACCGGATCTCACTAAGCTGACCAATGATCCTATATTGCATGACGCCACATGGCCTGCAATGCCAACAAAACTTCCCTCAGATATACCAAAGTTTGAAGGAAAGGTAGGGGATGACCCTGCCAACCATGTCATGACTTTTCATCTATGGTTCTCTTCTAATAGCATCATGGATGATTCCATCAGACTGCAAATTTTTCAATGCACACTTACTGGCCCATCAGCCAAATGGTATGTCAAAGAAAAATCTGGGTCCCATGGGACCTTTGAGTCGTTGGCCAAAGCCTTCTTGACATTTTTCCAATTACCCATATGCCATGACAACGGTCTAGAACTACTGTCTAACTTCAAACAGACCTCAGCCACCCACATCGCTGACCACATTCATGAGTGGCATAGGCGACGTAGTTTGTGTAAAGCAGAAACCACCAAGCAACAATGTCTTGACTAGTTTCTCGGATCTCTTGTCTCTCTACTTGGAAAAGATGTCGCTTCCACCTTCCCGCAATCTGAAGAGGAAACCATTAGTAAGGCCCAACAATATGACCTTATCTACTCACAGTCAGGGTACTTGTACATGGTACTTCTTGATCTTCCAAAACCTGTGCCATTTGGCCAGGACAAACCCGGGATGTCGCACTCAGCTGACGGACTAATAGGTGCCACCACACACCATAGTCCACAACCCCAACCGCCACCGATGTATGGAACACCTCAATACCCACTTGCATATGGGGGCACTCCATACTACCCCCCACCACCTTATCAACAGCCATATCCTGTTTCTATACCTCCACCTATCAGTGGACCACCACAGGCACCTCCCATACATCCACCTATTCCCACAAACAATGGTACTCCTTCAACATCCGCTTATAGTCCTAGTGAAAGCACTCCACCTTCCTATGTACCTTATGGATCGGTACCACCACAAAATCCATACTTCCCATTTCCAGGTCCTCCAAAACCCATGGCCCCCCCACACCCACATGCAGGGGTAAATTTTGTTCAACCTTCGGCTGCTCAACAATATCAAAATTTTGAACAGTTGAACACAGTCAACCCAACTCATCCTTCGAACAATGCCATGAAGAAAGGACAAAACAGGAACAATAAAAACCATGGTCAAGACGGGAATCAACCCCCACATCACCAACCCACTGGGGGAAATCAGAACCAAGGGAACCAAAACCCCCAAGGGGGCAATAACAACAAACGCCCAGGGAGAAATAATGTTAAAACCATCCACCCTTGTGCTCTTTGTGGCGAGTTCAGTCATTACACTCACCATTGCCCGCAGATCGCTGATTTCAAAAGGTTGAAAGACTCGAGTATTCTTCCCCATACCCCTGCACAAACTACCCCTCAGCAGGCACCACAACAGTATGTGCAACAACCCCCTCCTGCCGTGCTGCAAAATCCTATACCACATCAAGGTGTGATAAACACCCAATAGGACACACAGCATCCCCCACCTCAGGTGGGCCAATACCATAACCTGAACAATCCAACAGAGCGAACGATTCTCCTCACCAGTGAGGAAGAAATCCTTCTGCAAACACGCAATCATCAGTATCAGACATCAGCTGAGTCTACTCCTATCTCTCCAACGACAAACCCTACACCAACGGGACCCCCGTTAGTGATCCCTCGCCCTTCTGCCAAACCACCATTACGCATCCCTCGCATCCCCTTGCGAAGGAATGTTCATAACCGCCAGGCTAGGGCAGCACATAACTACAGTTTGGTAGACGACTTAGCACAATCCCTGGCTGCCATGTCAGTTTTGGAATTCCTCCAAACTTGTCCAACTTAGCGGAAATCACTACTTTCCACCTTAGGGGCAGTCAACCCTGCTGATACTCGACTCATCACCTTTGACCTTGATAGTTGTGAACCTCGTCTTCCTTCTTTGGTCGCTATTCAAATACCGGTAAAAATACGGAACATCACAGTTCATCGGTGTATCATCGATGAAGGTACATCTACATGCATCATGTCCAAGACAGTATGGCAGAAACTTGGTTCCCCGGAACTCATACCCTCTGCCATCACCTTACAAGCTTATGAAGGACGACCATCATCTCCTGAAGGGCTCTTCCAAAATGTCCCCATGGAACTCGGGGGCAAAAATATTCTCATTGACATTGAAGTTATCGACGCTTCGCTCGATTACAATATCTTGTTCGGACGTAGCTACATGTATGCTATGAAGGCAGTGGCATCATCAGTCTTTAGGACAATCATGTTCCCCCACAACGGAAAGATTGTAACCATCGACCAAGTCTCACATTATGAGCCTAATCCATCTGCCAATCTCGATAACATTCTTCCTCTCATCCATACCAACAAATATGCATATCCACTTGTCGATATGGGTCCTGGGATTTTCAAAGATCCAGCCTTATTAGGGACGTACCATGGAGCACCACCACTCCTTCCCCCTAATCAGGTATGCGTCGTCTCATCTAATGGAACTCACATGGAGGATACTCTTCCTCCTCATGAGGCTTTCGTCATTCCTAACGTCTCAACAGTCGCAAAACAACTCCAGCTGGAGCCTCCTACGCACTCGTCGACCCCTTCGGTCCAAGAATCCGCACCCCCTCAAGGGACTAATCCCATTTTGGAGACAGTTCCCCGACCCCTCACTCAAATTCCCTTCTTTTACCCTCCACCTGGTATAGAAGCTTTCCAAGTGGCCGCAATGCTCACACTACCCAATATGGTGTTAGAAATCCCAGTGTGGTATTTACATCCACCTGAGATGGTCCCTCGCCCACAGGAAGGCCTCCCCATGACGATTCATGTCCTCACCCCCACTACCCCCATACTCCCTACCCCCCCTGCTATAGCTGGGGGAAGGAGAAAGAAGAAGGAGCCCACGGCTCCACTTCCTCCACACATCCCACCACCTTGCGCACTATGTGAGAAAGAGGGTCACCAAACCAACAATTTCCCATCACTACCAGAATTACGGAATTTGATTACCCTCAATCAAACTCCCACAACACCCGTCACTACTACTAGTCCCACTACCACCGCACCAACCAGTAGTAAAGGGTTGAGGACTAAATCCGCATGTGCTATATGTTCTGAATATGGCCATTACACCCATCATTGCCCCACACTGCCACGTTTTCGACAGACATTAGCTACAGTATGCCAGAATTTCCATAACAACCCACGCCCTGCTACGTCCTCTTCAAACATCCCTGACATTCGTTATGTCACCACTACAGTCAATGAATGTATGCGATTCCCTTGTTCTCTCTGCGATTCATTAACTCACTTTACATACCAGTGTCCAATAATCCTCGCATACAGGCAACGTCAATTGACCCTGCGTCACAAACTCGCAGCGGCGGTAATTGACATTACTTCGTCACTCAAGGATCTTCATGTCATTTCTCTAGAACCCGAGGCACTCCCAATGCCTCCATAGTTCTTACATGACATCTTTGAGGATTTACCCCACAACCCCCCCCCAACTCTCCTGCTCATTCCCCTGCAGAGATTCTCCATCCACCCACCACGGGTACCCCTTAGTATTTGAACATATGGTTTATGTCGAGTGAACCCTCATCATTTCCTAGCATTACCCCCTCTGTTTATTCAGCAGGGGGCAATCACACTATCACTGAGATCACTCCTCACGATCCATTATACTCCTGTCATTTCCAATACGACAAAGAAATACTGGAAGAGCTACAACACCCAGACTCTCAATGGGACGCACTACATCATCGTGCACTCTTCCTTCCACAGGAAGCCCCCATGCCTCCACACCAAAACCCCGTTTATGCGGTCGAGACCAAATATTTTATCCCGTCCGGGCCTATCGATTGGTTCAACAATCCCATTCCTTCCCCTGATGCCTTTGAAGAAGGTAATCTTTCTAACATTTCCCCCACCATCAAAATCGACATTTCCATTAAAAAGGGCGTTGTCGAAGAAATCATCATAGGAGCCGCTTGCACTCCATAGGAAATCACTGCCTACAAAACCCTCTTCCAGGAATATCGGGATATTTTTGCCTAGTCATACACAAAGATGCCTGGCCTTGACCCGTCTATTGTCGAACATCGCATCGACACCTGGCCGGACATCACACCAGTTCGCCAGAAACAGCGACCGCTACACCCATCCAAGGCCGCGGCTATCAAAGCTGAAATAGACAAATTACGTACGGTCGGATTTATTTATCCCATCGCTTACACTTCATGGGTTTCCAACCCTGTACCCGCCGACAAAAAATAGGGCACCATTCGCATTTGCACAGACTGCACCTTAAAATCCCCCCCACACGCACTCATGCGCGTTTATTCGGTGGACAGGCGTGCACGTATGCATGCCTTCCACTGAAAATCCCGCAAATGTGGGCCCACCCCCTACAAAAAATTCCCTCAAACCCCCTGTACGACCCCCCGTACCTACCCTGCCCAAAAATTGGAAACCTATTTCTATGCAGGATGATCAAACCACTAACTTGATACTCGCACACCGTCGATTGGATACCCCGTGCTCCCTGAAACTCCAAATCTCCTCTGCAATCTGCTCGTCCAGTCACTGTAGCAGCAGGTACAAATGAGGTGGCAATGTGGGCCCTACAACTATATATAGGCCTTTTTCCAAACTTCCACTCAACATTCCAGGAGCCCAAGGTGTCCGTTTTTCGAACCGTCTTCAGCCACGGGATCAGCATCCCGCCGCCTACATCATAGCCATCCCTGGGTCACTTTTTATCCTGAGCCCCCGGGGTGCCTTTTTTTCATATCATGGTCAGGTACGCACGCACACTGTCACATTTGTCAAATACATGCACATATCTTTGATTCTCTTCAGATATTGTTCACTTTGGGTATTTGGTTGTTATGTGCGCAGGTACTTGCTCATCGGTCATCAACATCATCCCTTCAAGTATATCTTCAACACTGGCATGTAGTCTTCGCCCGTTATACTGCATTCACATTTTCCAGTCACACCCTCTGATATTTGCCTTTAGGATCCTCATTCCCGGCTCTGTAGTACTCACACCTCCTTTTGCATCATCGGTACTGTAACCCAGTAGCATTCTCACTCACATGAGTTGTCCCATTCATAGCACCTTTTGGCACTTTTGACACTCATGTTGTTCTTCATTACCCCATAGGGATGGGAGTCCCGGTAGTATTTCATCATGATGTGCATCAACCACATACTTCTTCTCCTCATTTTTGCTAGCTTCCCATATGGACTCCCAGATCATCGCTTTATGGTTCTATTCTTTTACCTGCACCTCCGCAGGATCATGAACCCTCCATTTCTTCCACCATCAGTTTGCCCATCTGTGAACCTATCTTCATTTCACCTACCTCATACAAAAACTCACCAGTGGGACCCCCACCCTTCATCTATTTTCCAAGAAATTTATGCCCTCCCTGGGGCACTCGTTTCACACTGGGGCACCCGTTTCTGTATTTGTACATTTTTCCCATATTATTCATTATTTATTGTACAAACACCTTTATTTTCGGTCATTACATTTTCTTTTGTCGTCACCGTTGGCGACTTGCTTCCTTTTTTGGCCACACGCAACCCATGTCACCCTTGGTTGGAGCATTGCTTCTCATTTTCCCTTACCAACATATTTCATATCTTCAGAGCACTATACAGGTCATTTACCTCTACCCTCTGAATTTTTTCACCTTGTCCCGCCTCTGGCACAACTTATCACTCGTCTTGTCATCCCCCTGACACTTGACCTTGTTACACGGTTGCGACCACTTTTCCAGCTCATACATCCTCCAACCAAGGGCAGTATTGAGTCTTCCCACTTCTTGACTTCGTCTATGAACCTCTGCCACTTCCTCACCTCAGTAGATTCTATGAAGCCCTTTGCTTTTGGGAGTCGCGTCCCCCTTTTGTTGACATCAACACACTTTTTCCAGAAGGGCACAATATCTTGATTCTCATTCTTCATTTAATGAGAGATCTCGGACGGCATAGGGTGAAACACCATTTCTCCCTGCTATCGTTGGCCCCCATAACATTCGACGCCAACACTTTCTCATGTTATGGTGGGTCTTACTTTGCGACTATTGCAGTTCTTTTTATCATTTGTCGAAGACCTCTGAACCTGGTAGGGCCATCAATGCCCACATCATCGTCGTTGCTTATTACCGCGATCATTACCTGTTGTTCAGAGTATATTCCTTTGCAGAATTGTCTTCTGCCTTTGTTATTACCGCCCCCGAGGGCACTGCAGTCATCTACACCAACACTTCCGTCATCTTTTTGTTAGAGTTACCTAACACGAGCATGGGGCATGCCCGCCTTGTTTCTACACAGTTGTATATTGTTACACACCTCATGGAAGGTCGGGTTCTACCAGTTCCTTTCTTCTCCAAAGGATTGCTCTACACAGTCTCACTATTGATCTCTCTTACAACACCATTCTCAGTAAAAGAAACATTAATGGATTTCGGCTATACGTATGCTCCTAACCTCATCCATCAGGGGGCATCTGTTATCACTGAAATTTCGTCCGCACATGGTGACAAGAAATCAGCATCGTCAAAACAGGAATGAAGTCATTCATGGCACTGAATTAATTTCACAACATTGCAAAAGGGTCAAAAAACTATGCAAAGTAAAAAAAATTGAAGGGCACTTTACAGAAGTTGGGTGCACGCGCATATGCGCGTAACAGGAACGTATAATGCGCGCATGCGCGCACGACGCGTGGTTGTTGGCGCAAAAACCCGTGCACCTTCTAAACGACGTATTTATGGAATTGGTAGGCCTCCCAACCACTAATGGATCAGCTCCCAAGCCGATTTGACTCCCAAATCTGAGCTGAATCCGCATGGTAGGCTGGTCAAAGACCTAATTAAGCCCTAAAGAGCCCTTTTTCACACCTCAAAGGAGCTACATAATCACCCAATGCTATGCTATAAAAAGCCATGAAGAAACATCATTTTCTCAAGGAATTTCATGTAATGTTATGCTGCTTAGATTGTTTTAAGGACTCACTCCTTGACAATAAAACATTAGCACCATTTCATTGAGCCATTCACCTCTCCATTGAGTGAATGTGCTTGGAGTTCTTTCACCATCATTCTCATTTTCTTATTGTAAGGAGAGCAAGTTTGTGAGGGCACAAGAGCCTTCCATTGGAGGAAGAAGGAACCACAGTTCCCTTTCTTCATTGTTCTTTGGTTTCATCAATTGATCAGCCTAAAAACATTGGTGATATTGGTCTTGTTGTCTTTGTTATTTGTTTTTCCTTATGCTCATAGTTTTAGTTTGTTTTAATTTAATTCTTGCTTATATTTTTGTTTTTATTTCTCTAACCCTTTCCTCTACAGCTGTCATGCTCAGCAAGACCCAACTGGGCATGTAAGCACCCTTTATTTTCTCACCAAGTGACGAATTGGGTGCAAACATAAGTAATCCCACAAGTATCTCGTGAATTAGAGGTAATATGGGAATGCATAATAATTAAGTTGACACCAAGGGTAATTTAGTTCCCATTAACGAAAATGAATGAGAAAGCACGTGCACTAAGTCACCTTGACTTAGTCTTATCACAGATATTGGGGGACATGCTGCAAGGGTTACAAGCGAGCATTATGCAATAATTTAGCTTTCATGCAACAAAAACATATGACGATTTGGATAAGGCCACAATAGATATTGACAGTGTGTGGATTGACTACAGTAGAGTTGAAAAAGAAAGGGATGCAGCTACGCAGAAGGCAGAGCAGGTGATTAAATCATTTTCAAATGTTTGAAAAGAGATTCTATAGGTACCAATGGAGATGGATACTCCATTGGAAGAGTAGGTAGTGAATATCAGTGAATCCATCCAAGGATTCTGAAGAAAAAAAATTGACTTGGAAACATGAATGACACCATGAACACCACCAGAGGAAAGAGACCAAAGGGAGAAAATAGTAATAACAACAATGGAGAGTATAAATACTTTGGAAGAAGAATTTTCTAAGTGGTATGACGACAACAAAAAATTACGGAATCAATTGTCGGGAGATGTAGAATTGTAGAGTATCGAATAGAAGATTCAAACTACTCAAGGGAAGGCTTAGAATATTAAGGAAACCATGATAATTTTTCCGCCAGCTGAGGATATGAAAACAATGCAAGAAAGTAAGAGACTATACTCAGATATGAACCAACTGAGGACCGAGAAATAAGATTGCACGCAATAGATAGATATGTTGCAAGCATAATACTTACAGGCTACAAAAGAGATAGTAGAAGCACAGTGCAGGATCAAACAAATAGTAGAAGAAGTTGAAGAGAAACAAAAGTGTTACGAGGAAAATCTCTCTATGTCTAGGGGTAAACCACAAGAGAGGAAAATGACTACAAAAATCAAATATAATCTCATATATGATATATAAGAAAATATGCTAACAAGACAAGATAAAGAGCCTACCTCATCCAGACATTCGATGAAGTCCACCATTGAGCACTTAACTCAAATAAATACACCTAAAACTTGTCCTCAACAACCAAGAAACACATGCATATGGTGATAATATATAAATTTATCACATTCAATAGTATAATCCATCAACATTCATAAAACATATTCCCATGGAATAACAATTCAAATATTTGTGAGATATTAATTGGACGAGAAAAGAGTATTTCTATTAAAATGTAATCATCAAAAGTGAATGAATTACAAACTTTTGTGTCAGCATGGTTCAAAACCGAGAAACTAATTCCCTTCTAGTTGGGCCTCCACCACTTCAATCCTACACCAAAGGAAATCTCATATAAGAGAGACAATGAGGTTCTCAATCAAGTAGGGAAGAGCTTGGGGGATGAACAATGTGTTCATACTTAAAAGGACAAAGGGATGCAGACTCAATATGAAGTGAATAATTTCTCCAGAGTATCTTTTCTCTTAAAGTTGAATTCTTATCCTCTTTTCCAAAGCTCGGATATGGCTCTTTTATAGCCTTCAAATGAAACTGAAGGGTCAAGTCAGAATGTTTCTAGTAAATGGAAGGTCAAGGATCATGGATCTCGTGACGTGATATGGAAACCCGACCGTATTTTTTTAATATTGGGCACAAAACATGATGTACGTAGGATGTAATGGTGCAACTTACGTAAATGCATGTTTTACAATAGTTAGGTCATGTATATGTGGAAAATATTTTTTTTAGCTCTGCGATTTGCAAAAAGGGACTTCAAGTCTGCATAGGGAATGGAAAAGGGACTTCTGAGAAAATTTGCATAGGGTGAGGAAAGTATTTCTCTAATATATGCCCCCTAATGTGTGAGGTCAGAGGAGTATCTACGACGGTCGAAATACATTATAATAACCATAAGTGGATTAATGGAGAATCAACTGGAAGAACTAGTTTCTCATGAGAATATTATAATCTATATTGACTTTGCACACATGGCTTCCAATTTGAATTACACTACAGATCCATGTGAAAATATATAAAACAATTGTTCATGGCCATGAATAGGGAATACAAAGGTGGATACATTCGAAAGGATGTCATAGTCACGAACAAGGCCCAGTAAAACCAATCTCAAAATCAATATGAAGATATTTGTATACAATGGAGTACAATATGATCCCCCATTATTACTGAAGTCACATAGGTATTGGTCCAATGAGAGATGGAAACAACTCAGGAAAGATGTGACTATCAACTAATGTATTCAAGTCTTCTATATCATCCTCCAAAGGTGTAAGTCTACATCGTGTGAATAAAGGAGTTGAGTTCGAACATAATAAGACTTTGTTTGATTGTCAGTCATTAAGGTATACCGTTAACAAACGTGAGACAACCTACTGATAATGAAAGTAGGTATCAATCCACTGAGTACATTCTTACAAGTGTGAATAAAGGTATCGATATTGAACACTTGAAGAATCCATCGATCAGGAGATATCGATGTATTCCCAATAGTTGATGGCGGGAGGACCTGCCACTAATGACTGCAAGCCTCTAGGTACTCATAGGACTGTAGGTATTGTTTCCAGAATATATGGGTTGAAGTCGATGGAAGGAGACCTACTGAAAGGAGATAATTGAGGAATCTCTCATCATTCATCACGAGGTACAAAGTAGGATCTTGATGATTTGGAGGAAATAAGATGAAGAACACGTTCACGAACCAATGACCCTATGCATCTTTTGTGTGTGTCAGATGTAAGCAGTACACAAAAAAGACCCTCTAAATAGAAGCCAATAAGGAATTTTTTTTACAAAGGTGAGGAAACCACCAATAATTCTAATGGCATCCAAGACATTGCATGAATCCCAATGTGTGAATATATTTATTGTCGTCGAACACAAGGGAAACATCCTAGTCAGCGACCAATGATGAAATGTCGACTGTTGGGTTCAAGGTTACCTACCAATGATGAAATTAGGACCAGGTTGTATGATATGACTACAGTTTCATGTAATTCTGATACATACTGAAGGTATGGCTAACATGTAAAGTCAAGTTTTGAGGAATGGCCAACATAGGTTGATAGGCATCCTTTGAACAAGAGCATGAGACATATGGAAGAATCTGGCAGCATGGACTCAATGATGAAACTTTGAGATGTAGGAGGCATCAACCAAAATCTCCATAGGGACTGGAATAGTAACTAGTAAGGGGAGTAAACTCCACGTAATGAGCTCAACTTCCTAAGGTCATGCTAAACCAAAATTTTTGATGACAAGTGGACTCAAAAGTTTCGTTCTTTGTTTAAAGGCAACACGATTGTTGCCAATATAAGATAATATTCTTTCCTCGCTTGTCTTCTTTTCTTTTCATAGTCAAATGAATGTTATGATACAGAGGAGGAAACGAGTGTCACAAGTAAGAAACTAGTTCTAGTGGTGGAACATACCTATGCTCAATGCAAGGAGGTGCATGTGAGAGATGGACACTTGGGGGAATGTTTCCTCTCGGGTATAGGGTGTCAAGCTGCAAAGGATATAAATAAGGATCTTCTTGGATGATGATAAAAACTACTGAGGTGATAGGATTATACTGCAAAAGCGATAACCGACAATAGGCTCAATACTGCAAGCAAGAGAATGAGATGCAATTAAAAATTAACACCAAAAAATGTTCTTTTTCGTAATCTTAGTATACTTGGTTTGAAAAAGGGGTAAACTTGCACCAAATAGACATCCTTTCAAATCCAATTTATGAGTGTGAAAGAGACAAGTTCACTTAGAAATCTTTTCTCTTTTTGATAGAGTCGGAAAATAGATTAAACTAGACTCGTTGGGAATCCTCTAGGTATAGGTCAACATGCTTATGGGTAAGAAATGAGGTTCAAAAATAAATTCATGTATTAGCTACAAGGAACTCCCAATCCTACAGAAAAAAATCTTTGCATGGGAACTTAATGGAGTAGGGGATCTAACTAGGGTACCATGTTTGGTAAGTCTCTATCATTCAATAATGACACTTCTAGTTGCATATAGAAGGTTCCATGTCGCTATTAAATGGGTTCATACCTAAGGCATATGAGTTGTTGTCATAGGATGATGAAAGTGTGCATAATGGTTTGGTGACCTATCCTATATGATGTATGATGAAAATACCTATCCAAATTTACGAACGGGTGACATGGCATTGAAAAATGAAATAATCCTTGGATAAAACCACCAAAACCAACTCCATCCATTGTCATTGTTGGATTACTGAGAGCGGGGGTGAATCAGTAATAGAGAAATTTAATCCTTTTTAACCATATAATCCAAGTGTTATATCAATGTAGCATGATTATCCAATAACTGCAGAGTAAATAAGCAATGAAAAAATGAACAATCATACACATACACAAAACACCAATGTTTTATGTGGAAACCCAAAGAGGGAGAAAACCAAAAAATTCTTTTTCTTATATGTCTTGAAGAATTACATTCATTGGAAGCACCAACTTCCCTTGATTTATAGATGCAACTGGAAGGAGGCTCCAACCCCCTAGTTTCTTAGGCTACAACCAGAGGGAAGATCCAACCTCCCAATTCTATGGCTATAACCAGAAGGAGGCTACAACCCTCTATGTTCTTCAACTACAAGTGGAAGGTGGCTACAACCACATGTCCTTGCCCCATCCAACAGCCCTAACGTATAAGTATAATGATGAAACCATTGTCACACTATCACTTTGAGATATACTGTTGTAAACTTGCACCAATAAACCTGCACCAAACAACCTATACCTATAAACCTGAACAATGCATCAACCTATACCTCAACTTGTAATCAACCTATACCATAAACAAGTGCATCAACCATGCACCAACCTGTACCAAACAACCTGTAATAAACCTGTAATAAACCTGTAACATAAATAAGTGCATCCAAAAATATACCAATTATGTACCAATCATGTATCAACTACTCATCAATTATGACTCATCGAGATGTACCAACATCATCAACTATACACCTCATGTATGTGCCAACTCATCAACTACTTGTCTCAACCATGTACCCAACATGTACCTCAACCAAAATACCTCATCAATTTCATCATCCAAATCTGATTTGTAACTCTGTAATAGACCTGGTGTATATGATCACATACCTACAAACCTTCCTTATCTTTAACAAAAGGAGACTAGCATTTTCATCAAACTTTTCTTTAGTCTCACATGACTAGTTTTGGATTAGTCAAAAACCCTAACTTGAAATAATCATAACTATGTTTCTGTAATGAATAAATATATGAAAATAGTACACAATTCTATTCAATGTGTTTTATACAAGTCCTCCAGGTTTCACTACTTGTAACCTCTCAGAAAAGGAGTTATAGCAAAAATGACATACCTTGTTGAATTATGGCTTATTCTAGAGAGTGAACTTGTAGAGCATGTCCCACACAAAATATTTGTTGTATGGATATAAAAATTTTACACAGAATAATAAAGACTGTACTCTAACCAACACTTTTGGTCTTACTTAATTTGGATCTGCTAGGAAGAAGTTATGATGTTTTTACCTGAAACACTTGTTTTAGACTAGTTTCAGGACTAGCCACAAACCATGTTTTCCACGGAGTGTAACTCAAAAAATACAATGACCCACAAGCTGAAATTCGTACCCAAGATACTTGGATATGTTTATCAATGACCTATCAATTTCACGGTCTGAATCATTCTATAAAAAAAATATTGCGAAAATGGTGAGATGACCTATAAATAACATACCTTAGAAAGCATCATCAAAAGAATTTATCCTCCCTTGAATTTCGACCTTCTTTACTTCACCCTCTCTCTGAAATTCGGCTTAGATATCCTTTGGTTAACCCAGTCACCTATATATATTCAATATTCTCAAGTGTGATATAAAATGAGAGAGCCTTGCCTCTTATTTATACTTTCATGTAGCTTCCTCAAAGGGTTACCTTTTAACCATCTTAACCCACTTTCTTTATTTTAGGGTTAACCAATTTCTAACCACTTGTCCAATTAGTAATTTATCCATTAAATTTATTATTCAAATAATTTATTTTGTATCGACTTTGACTTATAGTACACTCATCACTTCAATTTACCTCAAGGGGTTACCTTCTAATCATCTTAAACCAATTTCCTTCTTTTAGGGCTAACCCACTTCTAACCACTTGTCAACTTAGTAATTTCTCCATTAACTTTATTATTTAAATAATTTATTTTGTATTCACTTTGAATTATAGTACACTCATCACTTCACTTTATTATTTACCTTCTAAAAACATCTTAAACCACTTTTACTACTTTGACCTTTTGGGGCTTCTAGATGACTCGTGAGGGTTCTCCAACTTCACATGGCCATAACTCTCTACCATGAGGAGTTATGCGATGTTCCACATACCACTGAAAATGGTATGGAATGTACTATCCATATATAATAGTATTACCTACAAATATATCAAAACTCATACCATTATCCATCAAACAAACTTGGATCCATTACCCAAAACTGGGTTCTCCAACTTCCTTCAAGGGTTGACATCAATGACAACCAACCTTAATCAACAATATCCCCCTTTGGCATTGATGGAAACACTTTGATGAAATATTGAAATCATGTCATGCAATATTGAAGTTATATCACTCATGCTTCCCTTGGAACCATGCCTCTGTCCTCTTCATCTGATAAGTCTCTCCCTCTTTGTCATCAATGGAAAAGGTATTTTTACATTCCGGGTTTCTCCCCCTAACTGAACTGTCCTATTTATGGTGCTTCCTCGTGTACATCTAAGAAATATAAGATAAACATTCAAAAGAATTATTTTTTGAGTAGAAATAACTCTGAGTCTCTAGTGAAGATACTCAAAGGCTTCCTGTGGAAGTGGTTTTGTAAAGACGTCTTCCACTTGTTCTTTTGTGCCCACATACTCAACTCTGATGTTCTTTTCTACAACCTATTCCCGTAGAAAGTGATACTTTATTGGAATGTTCTTCATCTTGGAGTGCATCACCGGGTTCTTTGAGATACTGATAGCACTTGTATTATCACAATAGATTGGAATGGGCTCATCATACTCAACCTGTATATTTGTCAGAGTTTGTTTCATCCAAATAACCTATGTACAACATGTTGTTGTTGCAACATACTCTTCCTCGACTATAGATAAAGATATTGATGATTGTTTCTTACTTAACCATGATACTAAACACTCACCCAAGTAGAACACTGCTCCACTGGTGCTTTGTCGGTCATCAATACAACCTTCTCAATCTGCATCTGTGTAGGCAATAAGTGATATATCCTTTCCTTTTGGATACCATAATCCAAACTCTTTTGTTCCTTTGAGATATCTGAAAATCCTCTTCACTGCTAATACATGTGATTCCTTTGGTGCTACTTGAAATTGTGCCACCTGTCCAACTGCCTGCATTACATCTAGTCTGGATGTTGTCACATATATTAGGATAACAATCATTGATCTACATTTCCTCTGATATGTAGACTTTGAATCATCATATTTTCTCAACTTGCAACTGGTTTGCATGGGAGTGATAACTGGTTTTCAATCTTCCATTCCGAACCTCTTTATCATTTCTATGATATACTTGGTTTGAGAAATAAAAATTCCTTGGCTACTTTGATGTATCTAAAGTCCCAAAAAGAAGGATAGTTCTCCAAGTAATGACATTTCAAATTCATTTTGCATGTCCTTTGCAAATTTCTAGCTTAACCTGTCATCATCACTACCAAAAATAATATCATCAGCATAAACTTCAATTAATAAAATACTATCTTGACTTACCTTGATGTAGAGGTTGTTGTTTGCACTTCCTTTTCTAAACCCTGCCTATTGTAGATATTTATCTAGTCTAGAGTACTATGTTCTAGGAGCCTGTTTTAGACCATACAAGGCCTTCTTTAATTTACACACATAATCTGTGTTCTCTGACAACTGAAATCCTTATGGTTGTTCAATGTATACTTCTTCTTCAAGTTCTTCATTCAGAAAATCTGATTTGACGTCCATCTGATACACTTTAATATTTTTGGAGCATGCATAAGCTAAAAGCAATCGGATTTTTTCCATTCTGGAAACTGGGGCAGCTGGCTCTTCAAAGTTGATTCCTTCAACCTATGTATATCCTTTACATACCAATCTATATTTTTTCCTTGTAACATGTCCATCTTCATTCAATTTATTTCTGTATACCAACTTTGTGCCGATCACATTCTTATCCTTTGGTCTTGGAACCAATTCTCAAGTGTCATTTTTCTCTATTTGATCCAACTCTTCATCCATGGCCTTATTCCAAAATTCATCCTTGCTGGCCTCTTCAAAACATGTTGGTTCAATTATAGATGAGAGTGCTAAGTGTGTTTGTTCTGGTGAATGGATTCTTCTTCTAGTCTCAACTCCTGCATCTTTGTTTCCGATAATCTGATATAAAGGATGATTATTATGTACTCATTTGATAGGTGTCTTTGGAGGCACTTGTTGAACTTTCTCTTCTAATTTTGTCAGATCCTCTTCATCTTCCTCTTCTACTTATTTTTCATCTTATGTTTCTTCTTCGTAAAACTATTCCATTTATTCATTTTCTTCTTCCTTTAATTCTTGTCTGGCTGTTTCATCAATTGTTGCATTGATGCTTTCCACAAATTTGTTCAATCTCAGGTTGTAACACTTGTATTCTTTCCTTGTACTTGAGTAACTGACAAGTACTCCTTTGTCCATATGGGAGTCAAAATTTCTCATTCTTCCATATTCTCTTTTGATGTAGCATTTTCTTCCAAAAAATCTGAAGTGCTTCTCATTTGCTGGTCTTCCTTTCCATAGCTCATAGGGTGTTTTATCAGTGTTGTTTTTTAGAATTAATCTGTTTTGAATGTGAACTATTGTATGCACTACCTGTGTCCAAAAAATATCTGTCAATTTGGAATCCATTAGCATTGTTTGAGCCATTTCTTGTGTTGTCCTGTTCTTTCTTTCAACAACTCCATTCTGTTGATGTGTCCTAGAAACGGAGAATTGCCTTTTTATTCCATGACTACTGCAGTAGTCCATAAATTCCTTTGAAGTGAACTCTCCTCCATTATCATATCTCAAGCATTTGATTTTTGAAACCATTTCATTTTCAACCATTTCCTTGTAGATATTGAAGTTTTCAAAGGCTTCTGACTTATTCTTGAGAAAGCAAACTGCATTCATTCTTGCATAATCATCAACTAATAACATAAAATATTTCTCACCTTTTAAACCCTTTGTTGTAGTTGGTACAAATAGATCAATATGCACAATTTCCAGTGGTCTTGTTGTTGAATATTCCTTTTATTTGAAGTTGGTCTTTGTTTTCTTTCCTTGTTGACAATGTTTGCATAAAGTGTTGGCTGGTTTCGTGATTTGGGGCATTTCTATGACTGTTTCTCTTTTGATGACTTTGAAAAGGTTATCAAAACATATGTGACCCATTCTTCTGTGTCATAGTTAACTTTCATCTTCCTTTCCTAGACACCACTTTTCATTTCCAATTTCACTTAACACATATATGTTGCTTGAAGTTCTCGCATCTGTAGTAATAAATTTTCCTGAACCTTCTTTTCTTATCTCCCACTTTTGTGAATCGAAAGTAAGTTTATGACCTTGGTCATGCATTTTACTCACACTTAGAATATTATGTTTCATATCTTCTACTAGTAGAACATTTTCTGCTTTTGTATTCTTGTTCCCAATTCTGATTGTGCCTTTTCATACGATTTTAGCTAAATAATCATTTCTGAAGGAGATTGATTCATCTCTTTCCTTTCTTAATGTAAGAAACTTGTCTCTATCACATGTCATGTGTTTTGAACAACCACTATCAACATACCGCCCATGCTTCTTCTTCTTATCTTGTAGAGTGAGTGTGCATTCTTCATCGTTGTAATGATTATGCTTTCTTATCCATGTCCTTTTTTTAGGTTCCTGTCTATGATTGTTGTTGTTCTGTTGTGGTTCTCTAGGAGGGATTATCATTCTATAATATTTGGCCATGTGTCAAAAGTTGTTACACTTGTAGCATTCCACTTCAATGCTTAATGATGCAAACTTCTTGTAACTTCTTCTCTGTGTTTCACTAGGCCTTCTTGGATAACCCTTTTGTGTATGACTTTCAAAGTTGATTATGTTCCTGTTGTTAGCTCTGCAATTCACATCTTTATGTCCAAAATTATTACATGCATAACATAAACCGAAAAATATAGTTTGATACCTGAGAGTCGAAGATCTTCTGAAATAAGGTGCTCTTATGAATCCTTCTTCTTCCCGAGACCTATCTGTTTCTATCGATCATTGATTCTGAAATCTTAATCTTCTTAGTGGAGGAGTGTCCCTGTAATTTAATATGTAGACCTTCCTATCCCCTTTGGTTTTTTATGCATAGATATTTGGATATGTTTCTTATTCTGTTCTTTTGGAGATTGATCCCTTTTTTGTCTGATTGTATCCAAGTCCGTACTTGTCATGATTAGGCCTTTGACTGATGATAATTACATTCAAAACTTTTGAGTTGTTCTACATATTTTTATTTTGAATATCCTTCTTAATGTGACAATATTTTCTTCCAAATTTTCAATGATCATGTCTCTTCCTTCTAGTTGTTCTTTGAGTGCTTCTTCAATTCTTTTATCTTCTTCAATTTGAACCTTCAAATTTGTGATCATTTGTTCTAATTCCTAAGTGTCTTCTTTCTTGTCTAGTTCCTCTCGTAGCTTCTCGTTTTTCCTCTTTTCTCTTCTGATAACTTCTATGGCACTCAACAATTCCTCTCGGTAGTCAACTTTTGCCTTTTCAATTTCTTCTTTGACTTCTTCATATTCTTCTTCAGAGTCTTCTTTATCAGAGTCTTCTATTGACATGAATAGAACTCTTTCTATCTTTCTATCACTGACTTCATCTTCATCTGATGGTGAGATGTCTTCTTTGGTGCATAAGCTTTTCTTGAAAACTTTCTTTGTGGTTCTTTTGCCTTTATATGTTTTTTTTTTTTTTAGTAACCTTCATCATTTCTCTTTTTCTTATGAGGAAATTTGTTAGAAAAATGACCAATACCATCACAATTAAAACAAATTAAAGGAACTTTACCTCTATACCTATCGTCGGTTCCATTGTTCAGTCTTTTGACAAAGTTGGCCATTTCTTCATCATCTTCTAAGACGTCACTATTACTGTTATGTTATTTTTCTTGTTTATTTCCCTTTTGCTTTGATATTTTGGATGCTTTGAAGGTTGCTTCTTTTACATCTGAATTTTCCTGTTCAGTTCTCATTTCATATGCTGTGAAGATTCCATGTAGTTCATCCATTTTTATTGAGTTTAGATCTTCTCTTTCTTCTAGTGATGATATCTTAGGGTCAAATATCATAGGAATATATCTTAATACCTTTTGAACAATTACAGATTCTTGAATTTCTTCTCCCAATCCCATGATTTCATTTACTGTTTCATCGACTCGTAAGAAGTAAGATGAAATCATATCATCTTCCTTCATCTTTAGTTGTTTGAACTGACCTATGTAAGTTTGAAGTTTTGTTTCTTTGACTTTTTAATCTCCTTCATAATTATTTCAAAGTTTGTCCCAAATATCTTTAGCGGATTTACAATGTGCAACTTTGGTGAATATTGTTTCACCAAGACCATTCAGAAGTGCATTTGTGGCTTTGGAATTATTCTGACTGAGTTTCACTGCTTTGTCATTTGTTGGCGGAACTCCTGGTACTATGTATCCATCTACAATTGATTTCCAAATTTCATATCCCTATCCCTGTATATATGTCTTCATCCTTATGATCCAAAATGCATACTTATGTCCATCAAACTATGGTATTCCATTTTTATACAAGTTGTTTCTCTCCATGATCTACCTTTCAATGGTTAAATTGATTTCTGAAGGACCCTTCTCTAATACCAATTGTTGGATTACTGAGAGGAGGGTTGAATCAATAATAGAACAATTTAATCCTTTTAAACCATATAAACCAAGTGTTATATCAATGTAGCATTATCATCGAATAACTGCAGAGTAAATAAAAAATGAAAAAATGAACAATCATACACATACACAATACACCAATGTTTTACGTGGAAACCCAAATTAGGAGAAAACCACAAAATGTTTTTTCTTATATGTATTGAAGAATTACATTCATTGGAAGAACAAAATTCCTTCGTTTTCCAGCTGCAACTGGAAGGAGGCTCCAACCCCCTAGCTTCTTAGGCTACAAACTAAGGGAAGCTCCAACTCCCCAATTATCTAGCTACAACCAAAAGGATTCTACAACCCCCTATGCTCTCCTACTACAACCAGAAGGTGGCTACAAAAACCTATCCTTGCCCCGTCCAACCGCCCTGACGTATAAGTTGAATGATGGAACCACTGTCACACTATCACTTTGAGATATATTGTTGCAAACCTATACCAATAAACCTACACCAAACAACATGTACTGATAAACCTGAACCATGCATCAACCATGCATCAACCTATACCTCAACCTGTAATCAACCTGTACCATAAACAAGTGCATCAACCATGCACCAAACAACCTGTAATCAACCTGTACCATAAACAAGTGCACCAAACCATGTACCAAGTATGTACCAATCATGCATCAACTACTCATCAACTATGACTCATCAATATGCACCAACATCATCAACTATACACATCATGTATGTTCCAACTCACCAACTACTTGTCTCAACCATGTACCCAACATGTACCTCAACCAAAATCCTTCATCAATTTCATCATCCAAATATGATTTGTAACTCTGTAATAGACCTAGTGTATATGATCACATACCTGCAAAAATTCCTTAACTTTAACAACAAGAGACTACCATTTTCATCAAACTTTTCTTTAGTCTCACATGACTAGTTTTGGATTAGTCAACAACCCTAACTTGAAATAATCATAACTATGTACATGTAATGAATAAAGATCTTAAAATAGTACACAATGTTCTTCAATGTTTTTTATGCAATTCCTCCAGGTTTCACTACTTGGAACCTCTCAGAAAATGAGTTATAACAAAAATGGCATACCTTGTTGAATTTTGGATTACTCTAGAGAGAGAACTTGTAGAGCGTGCCCCGCACATAATATTTGTTGTATGTATCTAAAATGTTTACACAGAATAATACAGACTGTACTCTAACCAAAATTTTTTGTCTTACTTAATTTGGATATGTTATGAATAAGTTATGACGTTTTTACCTGAAACACCTATTTTAGACTAGTTTCAGGACTAGCCACAAACCTTATTTTCCACGGAGTCTAACTCCAAAACTACAATGACCCACAAGCTGAAATTCGTACCACAACTACTTGGATATGTTTTCTCAATGGACTATCCATTTCAGGGTCTGAATCATTCTATAAAAAAAATTATTGCGAAAATGGTGAGATGGCCTGTAAATAACATACCTTAGAAAACATCATCAAAAGAATTTATCCTCCCTTGAATTTTGGTCTTCTTTACTTCACCTTCTCTCTGAAATTCAGATTAGATATCATTTGGTTAACTCAGTCACCTATATATATTCAATATTCTCAAGTGTGATATAAAATGAGAGATCCTTACCTCTTATTTATACTTTCATGTAGCTTCCTCAAGGGGTTACCTTTTAACCATCTTAACCCACTTTCCTTATTTTAGGGTTAACCAACTTCTAACCACTTGTCCAATTCGTAATTTATTCATTAAATTTATTATTTAAAAAATTTATTTGTATCCACTTTGACTTACAGTACACTCATCACTTCACTTTACCTCAAGGGGTTACCTTCTAACCATCTTAAACCACTTTCCTTATTTTAGGGCTAACCCACTTCTAACCACTTGTCAATTTAGTAATTTCTCCATTAACTTTATTATTTAAATAATTTATTTTGTATTCACTTTGAATTATAGTACACTCATCACTTCACTTTATTATTTACCTTCTGAAAATATCTTAAACCACTTTGACTACTTTGAACTTTTGGGGCTTCTATATGACTCATGAGGGTTCTCCAACTTCACATGGCCATAAATCTCTAACCGTGAGGAGTTATGTGGTGTTCCACATACCACTAGAATTGGCATGAAATGTACTATCCATATAGAATAGTATTACCTACAAATATATCAAAAATCATATCAATATCCATCAAACAAACTTGGGTCCATTACCCAAACCTAGGTTCTCCAACTTCCTTCAAGGGTTGACATCAATGACAACCAACCTTAATCAACAGTCGTATTGGTCCATTAGGCCAAAATATTAGACAAAACTATGTAAAGTCACCAAAAATTTTCTATAAATAGTAAAAAAAAAAATTACTATATCATTTGTATATTTTACCCAAATAGTGCATTTTAGACCAAATTGCGCCCAAATTTCAACTGTTGATTGTGGGAGCCACGAGAAATGGAATCAAAAACCATATAGACCAGGTAATTCATCTTGGTCCTCTCTTTATTTCTAGTGGATTAAAATTTGTAATTAGGTCTCTGTTTTTTAGCATTTTAGGGCACAACTTAGAAACTAAGGTATATGTGGGATATAGATCATCAGGTCGCATATACGCATACTTATACATGATTGTTTTCAAAACAACTAGTGTATAAGCATCCCTATACGTGACTGTGTAAAATTTATCTCATGTTCATTTCCATGGATAAGGTTTTTAAAGTGTTGCTAACTCAAAAAATGGTTTGAATCTTGTAGGATGGTTCTAGAGTGGAGATAAAGAGAGAATGAAGAGGTGGATGATGTAGTGGAGATATATCTAGGGGCCCAAATGGCCTTAAAACGATGTGGGATATACAATTTTTGGGCTCTCAAAGGTATGAAGGCTCAAGTGAGACTTCTTCAGCTGCTCGTGAACTACTAGGATCCAGATACTGAGACCTTCAACCTAGATGGACAACCATTGAGGATTGAAGTTGAGGACATCTACTTATTGACAGGATTGTCACTTCGGGGTGAGGTGTTCAAACTCAAATCCCAAGGATCTAGGAGTGGCATGAACATACAGGATTACACAACCACTCATTGCATTGCAGGGACTGAGAAGGTAGGGAGCCAACTCTCGATTAGATCAATCAACATTATGAGTCTCAAGATTTTTGTCCTAGTGTTGACACAGGTCATAAGGTCTGCATATTTGCACCAGGCATTGAGGCCACTTATTTTATATTCAGTGGAGTTCTTGTGACCCACAGTTTATGACTGGGGTACCTCATTGTTAGCCAACATGAAGATCCAGCTGACAGACTGCAAACTGGGTAGAAAGAGGAACTTCGGGTTCACGTCTATCCTGTGTAGTTTTTTCTTTGAGTGGGTTCCAGGCTTGGGCCCTAGAGTTGAGATTGTTTTGCATGGACCCTGTGATCCAGCCATGGCACGGTGGACTGAGGTGATGAGGTGACAGGGGGGTGGTAGGGTGTCAACACCCTACAACGATGCATTTTTCTTTTGGTGGAGTCAGAAGTTGATGGATCTAGAGGACTAACCTTATGCAAGTATTGACTTTAGAGGATATCTGGACATGTCGTTACCACCAGGCTCTTCCTACGAAGACATAGGTATGTCAAAGTTTTTGAATATGTTATTTTTTTGTATTTTTGTATAAGCAATTTTTTTTTTTTTGGATGATGTTAGTTACTAACTAAACATGTATGTGACATAGACGTAAGTCCACAATGGCCAGATGAACTTCCACGACATCAATAGAGGAACTGGGGGGATGAGCCAGTGGGACAGGATGCTGATAGAGTGCTTCAAAATGTGCAGGGAAACCTGTCTCATTTGACATAGAGGATTCCCATGGTTTAGGAAGAGGATCTGTCGGAGGCAATGTAGAGATAGGTGGTAGGTGTGCCCCGTTCTTGGGTACGACTCTTTCGACATCTCGCAAAATCCATAGTATGCTATCATGACACACATCTGATGCCACATGCATAGATGTTGTCACTATTGTATGATCGGTCGTATATGTATTTTGAGAGTGTCAGTCTCAATTTTGTACTATAACATCATATTTTTCGGAGAGATGAAATATATAAAAACATTGATCTTCGACTTTACTTATGTTGCAATGTGTACATTTATGAAAGTGTTTTTTTTTCTTTAGTTATGTGAAAAATGACAATCTAAAAAAAATTTAGCATATGCATAGGGTACATAATTAGAACTTATAGATATGTGATGATAAGTAATAAAATAAAAATATCGTTCCAAAAGTGGTACTCGTAAGAATCGTCAGAGTAGAGTAATATCTCACACATGGTAATTGTCGTTCAACTAACATACTACTAACTAGGAGTCCAGGAAAACTTCTCAAGAGTGAATACCATGTGAAATGGCATCGCCGTAAAAGTTCTATAATAGTTCTATAATAGGCCATATTATTCGTGGATGGACCTAGGAAAATGCCACATGAAGACACCAGTAGACCCTTGGGTGAGTAAACAACCCAAGCAATAGAAGATAAGTTCTATGTATGATGACTGGCCCCATCTGCAAATCCTAAGTAGACTGAAGACTCTATTGACATCTGCCAACTAAGGGAAAACTTGATAATCAAGATGAAGATAAAAACAAAGGGAAAAAATATATACAGTAAAATACATTAGTATACAAAGAGTTACGCCAAATATTGGGGCTCAAGTGTAATATCTTTTCAAATAGATCCCATTATTGGGCTCTGCCAGTATGTTCCCTTCATAATATTCTAATTCACAAGCCCCTTTTTCTAATACATGTCGCACGATATAGGGACCATGCCACATGGTTTTGAACTTTCCTTCCCCCAATGGTTCTTTGGCTTGGTTGTATAGAAGGACCAAGCCACCCTCAACGTACTGACAAGGATAGATATACTTATCATATTTGACCTTGACATGTCCTTTATTCACCTCAATAGTTGTGGATCTGTTCGAGATCGGAAGTGTCAGGTAGGAGCGCAACTTCCAATATGAGAGAAGGTATTTCACATTCAATACATATTATTGACTCCACACCATGCACTAACTGGAAAGGAGAAAAACTAGTGGAAGTATTAACCGAGGTTCAGTATGCCCAAAGTGTTGGGTAAATCATCATATGCTAGTCAGATTTTCTCTAGGTGACATCTCTAGGCAAAATGGTCTTGAGAGACTTGTTTACAGCCTCTACTTGTCCATTTTCCTAGGGGTAGTAAGGGGAAGAATGATCATGTTTAAACCCCAGTTTTGATGCTAATTCTTTCATCATTTCATTCTAAAAGTGACTTCCATGATTAGTGAAAATATCACTTGGGATTCTAAACCTGGATATAATTTGATTGAACACGAAGAAAGAAACAGTCTTACCATCGAATTTAACTATAGGCATGGCCTCGACCCACTTAGTAAATTAGTATACAACCACAATAATGTGTTGATTTCCCCCAGCCAAAGTTGGGTTGCAATCGACAAAATCCAACCCCCACTTGGTGAAGGGACTGACAGTAACGACTGGATGGAGAGGGGTTGTATGCAAGCACATTTTCTGAGTGAACACCTAGTATGGGTGACACTTCTTAACTTCTTCAATGTAATCTTTAAAAATAGATAAAAAATAACCGGCTCGCAAAATGTTTTGGGTTGTCGTAAGCCCAGATAGATGACCACCACAAGCCCCATTATGGAAGGTGTTTAGAATGGACTCATATTCTTTGCGATTCAAAAAATTATGTGGGATATTGTCTACTCCTCAATGATATAGAGTGTTTTCGATGATAAGGTAGTTATTAGCTTGGTATCATGTACGTTGTCGGTCATCTCGCGAGAGATATTGAGGGAACTTCAAATTTTGAAGATAAACAACATTGTATCCATACAAGGGGTCCGATTACGAGACAAGGAAAATGTGTTCATATTAAAATGAATCAACATGAGCAACATCCTCATCTAACTGAGGGAAGTCAGATATTAACTCTGCAAAATCTAGTGACTTTTTGGACTTCGCAGAATCTAAATCGAGATCAAATTCTTGTAGAATGACAATCCATTTATTGTACTTTCCCCCTATGATATGCCTAGTAAGGATGTATTGAAATGGATTGACATCGAAAACCAAAGTAGTTTCTCAATGCAATATATAGTGTCATAATCGTTGCACTGCATGAACGACATCCAAAGCTAGCTTTTCAACATGAGAATATTTGAGTTCAGAGCCGACTAAGTTTAGACTAAGATTGTAAATGACATGATCACAAAGACCATCATCCTCCTAAACCAACACCATACCAATAATATCATTTGATGCGGTGACATAAAGCAAGTAATATCTACCGTAGTCTAGAGAATTCAGCAGAGGCATCGATACCAAGGATTTATTCAAAGCATCAAAGGATTCTTGAGCTCGCTCATTCTAGATAAAAGGAGTGTCCTTCTTAAAGAGACACATGAAACCCTTAGTAATATTTTCATATGTTGGCCCTTGGTTATGGAAGGCTACGAATATTAAGGAAAGAAGTGCAAAGTGCGAACTGCGTGGAAGACAAGTTGACTGAGATTGGGTTGAAGTGACCAAAAGAGAAGAAAAGATGGAGTGAAGTAAGAGAAATCAAGTTGTTGGACGAGGAGAGAGAGGAAGACAAATAAACAAGGAAGATGGATCATGGATGACTTAGCAAGTGGAAAAATCCACCAATAGATTATTTGGATCACCTCGCAAGAAAGAAGGAAAGATAGGATGGTGAATCCTTGAAAACGCGGGTCAAGTTGACCTAGGGTTTTAGACACCTAAGTTTTTGGTATTTATGGTTTTGACACCTAGGTTTCAACCTAAGTATGTCTGAGACTCATTGTAATGCATAAATAAAGGTTAAGAGGACCTGGGATGGGTTAGAGAGAGATTATGTATGATGAGTGATTGTTGTTATTGTTGAGAAGTATTATGTGGTGAAAGAAGTTTGTGTAGTAAGATCTTCAGCTGGGTGTGAAGATCAACCCTTCAGTTGGGTGAACAGGGAGGGGAGAGAGGAGAAAAGAAAGAAAGAGAGAGATATGCAAGCTAAGTGCAAATAGAACTGTATGCTTTCATCTAATATATTATAAGCACAGTTTTTTGGACGTAGCCCTAGTAAGAGGGTTAACCATGTATATCTTGTTGTTATGTGTGATTGATGTTGGTTTCTTCTGATATTTGATATATTTTTAATGCAATATTGTGTTAGATATGAGATATAATTCATGTAGTAGGCTTAAGAAAGATAAAGAATAGCTAGATCTATGTGAGAGTGTTTCCCTGGATCCACTTTGAATTTCCTCTAGTTGTAGACACCTGTGTGATGAAACCCCCTATAGCTATTTGAGGTGAGACTGCATTTGCTTTGCAGGTGTTGCTGAAAGGGCCAACAGTTAGGGATTGTTGGTGCATTGTAGAACTGAACCCTGGGTCTGCCCCTGTGCCAACAAATGGTTCTGTTGTCGGGACCGAGATATTCTTGAGGGAACGTCATGGTGGTTTCCATTGAAGATAGATATTCAGAAGTGGATAGAAGAAAAAGAGAAGGACTACTTTGAAGCTCAGAATAAGAACCCTAATCTTAGTACAGAGGATTGTTTGGGAAGTTATATCTTTACTGATATAAACGAGATTTTCTTTGGAGGAATTCATAAGGAGATATGCAAGTGGATATCCATATTAGTAGATACCTAGTTTGAGATCAGAATCAAACCACCTATGGTTTGGACGTCGACGTTGATCAAGAAGGTCAAGAGAGATGATAATGTCATGTCAAGATAAATAGATCTTTGGTTTGATAGTACCATTGGATGGTATATCACTGAGTTTGCTATTGATAGAGTAGAATCATGTAGCCAAGTAGAGAGATATTTCTTTAAGGGACCAAGAGGAAATTTTTTACACTTCTTGAAGTTGAAGATCAAGATGCTATTGCATGAGAAGAACATCCTAAAAATACAGTAGTGGTTCAGATTGAAAAATCTAATGTTCAATAATTCAGACTGCAACAATGAAACAGAGGTCAGACACACGCGTAGTGGGAGAAATTTCAGAGAAGTTCCTTTGGTGGAATTGTTTGAGTAGAATCATGAACCACCATCACAGGAAGAAGGGTTCTACAGTGGAGAATAAGAAGTGATACTAAATCAGGAACATTTAGAGTCTGTTAGGGTAGAATAAGGGAAGACTAGAGAACCTCGCTGAGAAGATTCAGAAACTTTAGGAACTACGTAGACTGTTGAAGTAAGTATTGTTACACCTCTTTTTGTTTTAATAGAATTAATTAACCAGAGTAACCTAAGTTATTAGAACACTCAGAGCACTGGTACAAGCGGTTCAACGCATACTCAGTCATGAACCCTAGGAAGATCTATGGTAGATGAGATGAGGTTACCCACCTTTAGGGGAGATGTATCTGAAGATTTTGATCAACATTGGTTCTTATGTGAATCTGTATGGAGTATTAAGAATGGCACCGATGAATATGTCAAGAGAGATCAGTTTAGTACTACCCTAAGAGACCGCGCACTGAGCTGGTACATGAAATTCGTCCAAGGAGTTGTCCAGCTGAAACCATTGAACGAGATCAAGACTGCGTCGATTTCATAATTCAAGAAACCCATGTTGGAGTCACAGTGCATCATAGAGTTAAAATAAATCAAGAAGAAAGTAGTGGAACCTGTTTGGGAGTTTGATAGAATATTTAAGACCCTGACAGGTCATTTGTGTTTTCAAATTCCGGATGAACAAAATAAAGAATGGTTGATTGTTTCCCTCTTTCCACACATCAGATTCCCTTTGATGCAACAAAAGATCACTTTACAAGATGAGGTGATGGAGATCAACATGAAGCTAGAATCAACACCTATGGGAGAGTCCAGTTCAGGTATGAGTCAAATTTTGAGTCAGCTAACTATTTTATCACTGCAGGTCCAAGATATGAAAAAGGATAAGGGAAAAGATAAAAGAGAAGATATTTGGTGTATCAGATGCAAATCAGAAGGTCATGATAAGGATCATTTTCCTCTATTCCATGAGTAGTTGGATTCAGGAGCCTTGAGCGCTTTGAAGTAGGTTACTCTACCTTGGTGTGAGGTATGTAGAAATATACATCGCCCTGGAGAATGCTATTACATGCAAAAATATGTCCAGACACCTACCAACCTTTACGACACATTCTGTAAATTTGTGGGGCATGATGAGAAATATTGTATGGATTATGACCTCTTGCATGAAATATAAAGATACACATATAAAATTCAAGGTGAAGTACAACAAGAAGGAAATACTATGCAGTTTAACTCCCCAGGAAGAGGAAAGTTCAACCCTCGTGGAAAATTTAGAGGAAGAGGATGAGGAGGAGGTATGGGCTGAGGTCGAGGTCAAATCATTTGTTATAACTCCACACATCTAGGTCACTTGGCAAGGGATTGTTAGAACCCTTGTACCACTTGTAGTTACTGGAACTCATTTGAACATGTCATAGATGATTGTCCTGCGTTGTTAGCCAAACTTCAGGAAAGACGAGGAGGGAACCAACAAGTAAAACTAATCTCAGCAGAATCTCGTGGAGTGGATCCTAGAGTCTTCATTATCACTAGAGGAGGCGTTTCTACATGAGAAGACAGGGTGACTCGAGGGAAGATTACAGAAGAATCAGGAGTTAGAAGATTTGAGGAGAATACACAAGAGTTTGATCCAAAGAAAGAGAAGCCAACATTTGAATAGGAAAGAAAAGAGTTTGGAAGAGATCAAGCTTCTTCATCAAAGGAACAACCAGAAGTGAGAGAATGTGGAATGCACTTGGCCTTTGATCAGTCTGCTTCACCCGGAGAAGGAAAAGAGATAAGCAGACTTTTGGAATTCTTACGTACTTGCATTAATTTGATTAAGGATGACAAATACATACAAGAACTACAAATTTTGATCAGACAGTATGAGATAGGAAGGGAATATCCTCTACTGAATAAAGTAGTACATCAACTATCAAAAAAGAGAAGGAAAAATAAGGAACTACACCTTAATGCCCAAATTGGATATTATGATATAGATTATGTGGTCCTTGAATTAGGGTTAAAGGTCAATGTTATGATGAAGCAGACCTAGGCACTGATAGGAAAACCTAAGTTGATATATTCCCCTATCAGGCTTAGGATGGATAATCAACAGGCACTAAGCCCCTTTGGTAGGTTGAAGAATGTCACTATGGACATCGACGAGCTAAGAACATTTGTGGACTTCGAGGTGATTGAGATAGTTGATGATAGCTATCCTTATCCTGTGCTATTAGGAATTGATTGGGCTTTCAAAAATTCCACTGTTGTTGAATTAAATAAAATAGAATGACATTTGAAGGTGATGGCCTTAGGGTCATTGCACCTCTATATCCTGATGAAGTTCGAAGATACACAAAACATATCAGAGAAGAAGACCACACATATGAGCTAGAGAATATATATAAATTGACAACAAGACAACAAGACTACATTAATCCTACAACAGATGGGAATTCAAGCTGGCGAAGTGACAATGCATGTTCATTAGACTCAGAAGAAGCACTAGAGAACTGGCAGAACAAAATGTATGAAGTTTATGCATGGATATGTGCCATATTGACCGAAGAAGGTCATTGGATCGGCACAACAGTAAGTAACTTGCCCAACTTTGATGGTTTGAATCACTTATAAACTTTCTTACTAGAATTTGAAGAAGTTGTACCAGTACAACAAAGATTTTTGGCACTAGATGAGGCTTTGAAAGGTACTCAGGAAATATGGTGGGGGACACATAAAAGGAACATCATGGACTAGATGCAATGTTGCACTTTGATGACAGTGCACTTTTTAGAACAAGTCGATGTATGTGAAGTTGAGGGATGCAAAGTTAGATACATAGGTCAAATCTATATGAAGGAACACGTGTGAGGTTGTGAGGAGGCCTGGAGAAGCATTCCTCAAGAAAAGTGGGTGCATAAATTCATCAATACTCTAGACACAATGCCTATGAATTGGTATCTTCAAGAAGAACTGCGCCTCACCACTTCAGATTGGTACGGTATGACTCAAAACTTTATAGCTACATTTTTATTTGAAGCTCAGTATCCCACAGTGGATCAATATTTACAAGTTGTTAGACAACAAGTCTTTGAGGAGGCACCTAGCCTCCCTATGGAGAAAGAAGAGGATGAATGGACTGCACTTCTTCAAAAACTGCAAGGATGTTACAATATAAATGTTGATGAAGACGATGATCCTAGGAATGTGAACATCACAAAAATGGAAGGACAGAGAGACGTAGAAGGACCAGGAGTCGAACTACCTTTCATTGGACAGTCGATCAAAATCAAGAAAGTTAATATTGGAACACAACAAGAACCTAACCTTGCTAATGTTGGGGATTACTGGGATGATGCCACCATTGATAATATCATAGAATTACTGCATGAATATCAGGACTTGTTCCCAGCCAAGTTCCCTGATATGAAGGGCATAAAAGGGGCCATGGGAGAGATGAAAATCCCCTTTAAACTAGATGCAAGGCCAGTCAAGCAGAGACCCTACAGATGGAATCCCAAATATAAGGAGAAAGTGAAGATTGAATTAGACAGAATGATGGAAGCAGGAATCATAAAACCTATTGAAGAGTTAGAGTGGATTAGTCCTATGGTGATACAAGATAAGAAGATAGGAGAGATCAAGATCTGTGTAGACCTCAGGAAGATGAATGATGCTTGTTTGCATGACCCATTCCCTACACCATTTACAGACGAAGTATTAGATAATGTAGGAGGACATGCGGTATATTCCTTTACAGATGGATTTTTAGGTTATCACCAGATTAGGATTACCAAGGAAGATCTCCATAAGACCACATTTTCATCAGAATGGGGTTCCTACCAATATACAGTGATGCCTTTCAGATTGAAGAATGCATCAGCCATCTTTTCCAGGGTGGTGGTCGAAGCATTCAAGGAGTTTTTACATAAATTTTTGGAAGCTTATTTTGATGATTGGACTGTTTTTAGCTTATTACAAACTCATATTGAATGTTTAAGACTAATTTTGGATAAGTTCAGGCAATGTCAGATTGACCTGAATCTGAAGAAGTGCATCTTCTTTTCACCCTTTGGAGTGTTGTTGGGTCATATTTTTTGTAAGCAGGGGTTGCTGGTAGATCCATCCAAGATTTCCATTATTGTTGATCTACCCCCTCCTACTTCAGTTAGACAGTTGCACATTGCGCTAGGACATACTGGATACTACAAGAAGTTCATTAAGGGCTATACACATATTGCAACACCTATGGAGAATCTTCTGAAGAAATTTTGTCAGTTTCAATGGACAAAAGAATGTCAGCAGAACTTCGACACACTGAAACAGAAAATGGTTACTGTGCCTACTCTGGTTTTCCCAGATTGGAGAAAGGAATTTCATGTGAATATCAATGCATATTCTATTGCACTAGGAGCAGTCTTAGCACAACCTGGATCAAGAGATATTGACCACCCGTTAGCCTTTGCTAGCAGGAAGCTCTCAACAGCTGAGATAAATTACAACACCAATGAGAGAGAAGGTTTAGCCATGGTGTACGTGTTGTAGAAGTTTCATCACTACCTGTTGGGGGACCACTTTAAAATTTTCAATGATCACTCCGCATTGAAATACCTAGTCAACAAGCCAATGTTCAGGGGAAGAATATGCAAATGGCTACTCTTATTCTAGGAATATGATTTTGAGATTGTGGTCAAGCTAGGGAGAATGAAAAAGGGACATGATCATTTGTCTAGGTTAGAGCATGGAGAGGAACCTAATAGTTTGGAGGATACACTACCATATGAATAGTTGTTGGCCATTAGAAAGATTGATGATCACTTCATTGAGATAGTCCAGTTCTCGTCAATAGGAATGGAACCTAGTGTATATACAATCATCGAGAAGAAACAATTGGTAGTGCATGCTACAGATTTTTCACTTATAGTCGGACATCTATAGAATATGGGACCTGATGAGATCATGAGGATGTGTGTTATGGAGGAAGAATTAACATTGATTTTAGTAGAAGCACATGAAGGCATCGCAGGAGGAAACTACGCAGGGAAGGAAACAATGCAGAAGGTTCTTAGAGCTGGCCTCTGGTGGCCTACTTTACGTAAATATACCAAGGAATACTATAAATCCTGTGATGTATTCCAAAGTGTTGGGAATCCTTCCCGAAGAGATGAGATACCTTTAGCACCACAGTTGAATTTGCAGGCATTTGAGAAATGGGAAATTGATTTTGTGGGACCTATAAACCCACCAAGGAAGCACACAGGAGCTAGATACATCATCACTGTGAAAAAGTATTTGACAATATGGGTAGAAGAAAGAGCAGTTAAGTACTATAGTGAAACTACAACTGCATGATTTATATTTGAGGATATCATAACCAAGTTTGGATCCTGAAGACCCTGATGAGCGATCAAGGCACACACTTTATTAATAAGACTATTGAAGCTTTGACTCAGGAATTTGATGTCCACCATTAGAAGAGTATTCCTTACCATCCATAAGTGAACGGGATGGTCGAATCTTTCAACAATATCTTAGAGACAATGTTGACGAATATTTGCACTGTGAACAAGGATGACTGGGATTTGAGAGTACCAACAATGCTATGGGCCTATAGAACTACTTGAAAGAAGCTAACAATGCAGACTCCCTTTAAGTTGGTGTATGTCCTAGAAGCAGTTGTTCTTATGGAATATTTAGTTCCTAGCTTGAGGATTGCATCAATTGTCGATATGGATGAAACTAACGTTGTTCAAGAGGGGCTTGCACAGTTGGTAGAACTAGAAGAAGATCGATTTGTTGCAGGATTCCATCAACAGGTACATAAGGAATGAGAAAATGCCTATCATGATAGGAACATAAAAAAGAAAGACTTCAAGCAAGGAGATCTAGTATTATTATATGAAAACAAGTTCATGAAGTGTCCAGGGAAGTGTGGGACACATTGTCTTGGGCCATATGAGGTTGTTTACATTATAGAAGGAGGATCTACACAGTTGAAAACTTTGAATGGAGAATGGAAGGAAGGTTTGGTGAATGGGATCCAATTGAAATTGTACTATGACAACCAGTTGCCACGCAGCACCCAGTAGAAGCATGAAAAAAAGGTGCAGTTGAAACTGGGTACCAGACACATAAAAGACAGTCTTCATAAAGAAAGAAGGGTGGGATGGAGCAGAAAGAACAGGTTTCCCCGCTTAGTCTGAAGACAAATAAAAACATAAGGTTCATACCTAAAGTACCTTGGGATGAGTCACATGTGAGTGTTGGGGGCCTTTTCTCCCTTGGTTATGGAAGTTTCTGAAGATTAAGGAAAGAAGCACAAAGTGTGAACTACGTAGAATCCAAGTTGACTGATATTGGGTCGAAGTGACCAAAAGAGTAGAAAAGATGGAGAAAAGTAAGAGAAAGAAATCCGTTGGAAGGGGAGAGAGAGGAAGACATATCAACAAGGAATATGGATCATGGATGACTTAGCAAGTGGAAAAATCCACCAATAAATGATTTGGATCACCTCGCAAGAAAGAAAGAAAGATAGGCTGGTGAAGCCCTAAAAATGTGGGTCAAGTTGACCTAGGGTTTTAGACACCTAAGGTTTTGGTATTTAGGGTTTTGACACCTAGGTTTCGGCCTAAGGATGTCTGAGAGTCATTGTAATGTATTAATAAAGATCAGGAGGACTTGGGATGGGTTATAGATAGATTATGTATGATGAGTGATTGTTTTTATTGTTGAGAAGTATTGTGTGGTGAGAGAAGTCTGTGTTGTAAGATCTTAAGCTAGGTGTGAAGATCAACCCTGTATCTAGGTGCACAGGGAGGGGAGAGAGGAGAAGATAAAGAAAGAGAGATATCTACAAGCTAAGTGCAGATATAACTGTATGCTTTCATATAATATATTATAAGTGCAGTTTTGTCGATGTAGCCCTAGGGAGAGGGTGAACCACATATATCCTGTTGTTATGTGCGATTGATGTTGTGTTATTTTGATCTCTGATATACTCTTAATGAAATATTGTGTTAGATATGAGATATAGTTTGCACAGTAAGCTTAATAAAGATAAAGAATAGGTAGATTTGTGTGAGAGTGTTGTCCTAGATCCACTTTTCATTTCCTCTGGTTGTAGACACCTGTGTGTTGCAACCCCCTATAGATAATTTAGGTGAGACTTCATCTTCTTTGCAGGTGTTACTAAAAGGGTCGGTAGTAAGGGCTTGTTGGTGCGATGTAGAACTGAACCCTAGGTCTGCCCCTATTCCAACAACATAGTTCATTGTAAACTGTCGTAAAAATTTAGCTTTCCCCTGTAAGCCTTAAATTTGACAAATAGTGGGTGGGGGAGGCAATCAAAGTATTTCCTCAACCTTTAATGGATCTACCATGATCCTAGTCTCATAGACCAAAAATACTAGAAATCGACCTAACCTATAACAAAAGAAGCATTTATGAGGGTTCAAAAGGATGAAATAATGGCGACATATTTCAAAAACTAGCCTAAGGTTTTTAGGGTGATCCACTCTCTTTCGGGAGTGATAAGCGAGATCGTCGAGATAGGATTCAACTATATTCTTTAGATCGTGAAATGCGAAGGTCATAGATTGTTGGAAGGTTTATTTGGCGTTATTAAGACTGAAAGGCATCTTTCGATATGCGAATGTACCCCAAGGAAAAATAAATTTTGTCTTATGTTGGTCCTCGAGCTTAATATGAATTTGGTTATACCCTGAAAATCCATCCAGAAAAGAAAAAACTTCGCTTCCTGCACATTCACCGAGAATATGATCAATGAAGGGTGTCAAGAAGTTGTCTTTGGGACAGTCTTTATTCAAGTCATGAAAATCCATGCATACGTGGATAGTTCCTTGATTTTTATTCACAGGAACAGGATTGCATGCCCATTCAGTCAAGGGAACTGGGTAGATAAATCTAGCATTAAGCAATTTTTCTACATCTCCCTTAATAGTAGGGGCCTTCCTAGGATTGAGAGCTCTAAGTCATTTTCGAACAAGCTTAGCATATGGGTAGGTTTTAATATCATGTTCAACAATTCAAGGGTTGATTCCCGACATCTCTTCATATGACCAAGTGAATACATTGTGGAATTCCTCGAAGAGTTCGGTGTAGATCAAAATTTTTTCTAGAGAACAATCCACAACGATGTATACATTTTCAACCTTGCCAGGATTAAGAGAGATATAGATCATGATGGTAGGAGAGATACTCACCCTATTTCCTTCCACATAAATTTCATGTGTATCAAGTGGAACTACGGCATGACTAGCTATCTCACTCAAGGTAGATCTAAAATCATCTTGCTCGATTCTGGTAAGCTCTAGGATAAAATAAGATTGATGTTGCATATCATCCCATGGCCTACCAGAACCATTTATGGCTTCTACAATAGCTTCATCAAAAGTTAAAGTCTCATCGAGGCAGTCATGTGAACAAGACGATGAAGTGGCCCACACAAGCTCTGGAACAGGATCCTCCTCGTCCATCTGTGAGGTAACAGGATCTGGATCGGTAGAAGAGTCAAGAACATCTAGATACACTTTCTTTGTTGCCGATAGTGGAATTTCCATTCCATTATGTGACTGAACTTCACAATATGCAATCAAGGAAGGTAGGGTCCAAGAATCATTAAAATACGAAGTGTAGAAAGGAACAAACCTCTTTAATGAAGAATACCTACTGGACATGGCATATATATGATGAACTGGTGCCATGAAGTCGAAGGTACCCATAAGGGATGAATACATTTTGATACCAATATTCTCAGTTGTCGGCTGAGAATTGTCGATAACAAGGATTGACGGTCCAATCGATGCATTGGGGATAGCGTATGCAAAGGACAACTGGTTGATTGTCATGATATTCCCATTGTGAGGAAAGGAAAGAGTATGAAAGGCAAATGATATGATTGCAGTCATAGCATAAGTCCAATTGCATCCTAGTAACATGTTATAGTCGAGGGGTGGATCAACCACCTCGACATCCATCTCTATCATCTTCCCACCTAACTGGATCAGGAAGGCAGGATGAATATCATGAGGGTGGAAGGAATGATCATCAAAAGAGGTCAACATGGTCAAAGATTGAGAAAGGCTTGAAGAGCTGAGGGATTTCCAACAGAACAGGGACATCACACATGTTGCAATGCCTTCATAAAAAATAGTGTGTTTGATGGTATACTTTGAGTAAGCCATGTGGATTTGGAATGCCACATGGCAAGGAAAGTGAGGCTTCACATCCGTAACATAAAACTTGATGACTTTAGAGCCACAAGGATCTAGAGCTGCTAATGCAGATAGCAAGGAATTCCTCTGTGAAGGACACGTCTAGAGTACCTCCAGAGCTGACAACACACAAGGGGTTTGACCCAAGTCTTCAACAATAAAGTAATTATGGGCAGATCTAACATTAGGATTGTGGGTAGAGCGCTTGATTAATCCTTTTGTAATACGAGGCAGGGGCTCTGATTTTTTTATCTGTAAAGGCGTCTTTGGAGGAGGGGGAGACTCTAGACCAGGTACAATATGTGAATAACTATAATCATGAGACCGAGTGGCTACATTAACCTCAGATTTAACCCTATTGATTCATAGACGGTCACCATCTTGCATCGATGGGTTTTGACTCCCACTCATCGCATTTTTGGAATTCAAGGATATTGAGACCATGTGTTGATTATGTGGAAAAGGATTAGTCAGCACGATGGGTGGTAGAGATAAAAGCCTCACAACTTCTGCAAGTTTTGGGCATAAGTGGGTAAGGTGATCATCTATACAAATCTTGCATGGAAACTTCACCTTCCGCATTTCTTTCTTTCCCTCACCAAAATTATTATTCGACTTCTCATTATTACCATTTTCCTTGGGTTTACTACTATTCTTCCCACCCTTATGATTGTTACCATGTCCTTTATTTTTGTTCCCTCATGGTTGACGGTTACCATTCGGGTTGTTCGATGACTGCAAAGAATGTACATTCATTGACTGAGTGGGAGTGGAGGACAAAAACGAAGTTGGCCCTCCTACAGACTGGTTTAGAGACAATTCTTTGAAGTGGCTCGTCACTGATTCTATAGATTTCACATTGGCAGAGCCTACAATTCCATCGGCATGAGGCCCTAGATTTTTTCTAGGTTCATAGTTTGACCTCGGTGCATCTGGAAGAATCTCGTATAACATCCCAGACTAAGAATATATAAGATATAACTGTTGGGCTATAAAAATCACTTCTTCCTCATATGTAACCCCGGATGTAGAAACATCCTTCGAAATATAAGGTTTTAAAGACTTAAGGAACCAATCTAGTAGGAATTTTGGGGGTATGTAGGCCTTGATCAACCTCTTCCATCTACACCACTCCTGGGTGTGATACGATATATTGTTGTCTTTGTCCTGATGGAAGGCCGAAATAATTTATATGCCCACATCATAATGAACCGACAGTTGGAAGTGGTTCAAGAAGAATAAAACCATATGATTTAAAAAAAAATTATGTCCCCCTTGGTACATCTATATACCATTTCCCAGCAACCCCTGTGAGGGTGCGTTGAAACAATATTAAATGAATAGAATCATCATTAAGGGAGTTTGAAGAGAACCAAAGGTGAAAATTAGTGACGTGATCACCACGATCTTCACCATTATTGCCTTCAAATTTTGGAATATCTAAAGGAATCTTGGTGGGGACGAGGGGCCATGTTGGATCATGATGCACAAGTTCATTCATCAATTTATACAAGTGTGATAGATTGAGAATGGCCAAAAAAGGGAGATGGGGTTGCGACATTTGGCCCCAATCTCCCTGGAAAGATTGTTATTGGGGAATCGTAGCCCATTCAGGGTTATGGTATGCACCATGGTCCTATATGGTATTGTAAGACCCTCCTTTGAACTGATTCACGAGGGTTTGTTTGGGAACCATTACAGTAGGAATGTTATGATGAGGGTTTTAAAAATTTCCCCCAACTAGAGTGGGTCCAGGTTGGGGGTTCCCCAAGGTATGAATCTGACCTCCTCTGGGTGTGAATTTGGAGGATAAATGTGGATTTGTTAGGCCAAACGTGTTGGTTAGAATCGGTATAGAGGAGGTAGGTGTAAAGGATGGATCATAAGAAGTATCTTTTCTGCGAAGTTGGTTACTCTATCCAAGGGAATTAGGACCAGGATTAGACCCAGGGTGAAAAGGAGGAAGGCCTCCAGTTGTAGGAGTTGTGTGTGGGATATGAACACCACCAAATGAAAATGGAGTATGTGGAGGAGTCATGCCCCCAAGTCCAATGCTAGTATTCAGACTAGATGTTGGGATGGAGGATGAAAATTACGATGTGAAATTTGGCATACCATTAGAAAAAGGGATAGAGGCCGTAGGGATGGATTGAATATTGTAGCTCAACGATTTCCAAGGAACACAAAATGGTTCATGGATATAGGTTAAGTATTCACTATAGTACATATATGAGTGATTATAGGAACCTCTATCACTACAACCATTGTGGTTGAAGGTGTCAAAGGAGTACCGTTAACTATAGTGGGTATGGGATTTTAAAGAATCCTAGTATCTTTCTAACTCGATTCAGTACTCATCCTTGTATGATCACAAGTATGGTAAGTGGAGGTGTGTGTACCATGTTTTACAACATTACACCTTTTAGAAGGCGAAGACTCAATATGTGGTGGTAATTGCAACAAGCAGAGAGACCTGCAAGGAAGCTGGTCTGGCTTCACGATGACTCAAGACTCTAGATATAAAAAAACAAATCCTAAGGCCAAGTATTAATCAATGAGCACACCAAAATAAAATAAAAAAAGGCCAATATGCACACAAACAAGATAAAGTGGTTGAAGGGGGCCTCCCTCCCTAAAGTAGGTATGCCTCTCCCAAGAGGGGCCTGAGACTGTCTGAAAAAGATCGAAGGTATCAGAATCAATTATAAGGGACCTCGTGGGCTTAACAACCAGTTGGTCAGACCCCCCTAGAGAGGTAATCCTCCATAAAGGATGTGTGTTTTCTGACCCTTATCTAACCCAGGGTACTTGCAGAATAACCCCTCCAAGTAACCTATGTGGTACCTATGTCAAGAAACTAAGAAACCATGATATAACCAATGCACAAGACAACATTCCTAAGTCAGGTCTATCGTATGGGTAAGGTAACAAAGCCTGAAACCTCGAAGCACCACCTCTCATAGAGGTAAAGGTACTAGCAAGATCCCCATATACGAATAGATCCCCATAAATATATCTGATGCTAAGAAGGTATTGGGGGGATATCCCCTCAACCAACCTCATGCGACCTAGTTCTTAAATCACGTTTAAGAGGAGCCTCCTGGCGTCACCAAATATACAATGGATTTCACCACTCCCTTAGTCAGACACATATGTTGATTTAATAGCATTGGAGAATTTTACTCACAAAATCTTATTTCAAGGCTCTTATCCTAAGGTAGTTTGTGCACCCTAGAAAATAAAACTGTTTCTAATCAATTTTAAACTATCAATGTTGCTTTTAGTGGCCTTTCTTACTCAAAAGGTGTGTTTGTGAAACTAATGATGTTATGACTCAGCAAGTAAAGTAAATGAATATAAATAAAATGCAAAGTCCTAACTTCAATTCCCAATAAATGATAAGGTTTTCAAAATGCAATTTTCAATTTAGTTCTGCAATTCCAAATAAGATGCAATATTTAAATACATGTACTAAGATCAATGATAAGGAACCAAAAGATTAGATTCCAACAATACAAAATGCTTAATATTTTTTTATTTTCAATATAAAATAATGAAAATGAAAGGACTAAACAACATCTTGATATAAAGATTCTACTTTATGTAAATAAAGACAAACCAAGTAGGATATCAAAAACCAAACACCCATCCCATGATGCAAGGAAAATCAATGAAAAGAATGATGAAAAATGCACCTCTTGAAAATTCAACCAAAGAAAGGTTTCCTATCATTCTACATGCACTTAACAGTCATAACAGAGACCCAAGAAGACTCAACAACCATCACAACTTACCCAGCAAACATCAAACTCAACAACCAAGCATAAAAGGATGATGTGTGTGACTATTCAGGAAAAAAATGTATATATACGCCCTTTGCATAAGGACAACATGTGTACGTACACGACTGTCAAGTAAAAACCCACGTATATGTGTTAAAACACTGCCAGGCTAAGGATAAGGATAATAAACTCATACTCAAAATGAATAGAGGCTGTCAAGAAATCCAACGACAAGAAACTCAATATAAACGAGCTCAATCAGAGGAGAAAAAAACTCCAAACCCCCAAAAGAAGATTATATCCCCAATATGGTCTGCATTTCTGTTATGAGGAAAATATCTCTATGGCTAGGGGTAAACCACAATAGATGGAAATAACTGCAAATATCAACTCTAATCTCAAATATGCTATATAAGAAAATATGATAACAAGACAAGATAAATATCCTACCTCGTCCAGACGTTCGATGAAGTTCACCGTTGAGCAGTTGACTCAAAGAAATACACCTGCAACTTTTCCTCAACAACCAATAAACACAAGAATATGGTGATAATATATAAAGTTATCACATTCAATAGCATAATCCATCAACATTCATAACAAATATTCCCATCGAATAACAATTCAAATATTTGTGAGATATTAATTGGATGAGAAAAGAGTATTTCTATTAAAATGTAATCAACGGAAGTGAATGACTTACAAACTTCTTTGTTGGCATGGTTCGGAACCGAGAAACTAAGTCCCTTCTAGCTGGGCCTCCACCACTTCAATCCTCCACCAAAGGCAAGCTCATATAAGAGAGACAATGAGGTTCTAAATCAAGTAGGGAAGAGCTTGGGGGATGAACAATGTGTTCATACTTAAAAGGACAAAGGGATGTAGACTCAATATGAAGTGAATAATTTCTCCAGAGTAAATTTGATCTCAAAGTTGAATTCTTATCCTATTTTCCATAGCTCGTATATGGCTCGTTTATAGCCTTTAAATGGAACTGAAGGGTCGAGTCGAAGTGTTTCCAGTATATGTAAGGTCAAGGATCATGTATCCCATGAAGTGATATGGAAACCCAACACTTTTTTTTAATTTTGGGCACAAAACCTGATGTATGTGGGTTGTAATGGTGAAACCTATGTATACTCATGTTGTACAATAGTCAGGGCATGTATATGTGGAAAAATATTGTTTTTAGCTCTGGGATTTGCAAAAATGGACTTCAAGTCTACATAGGGAAATGGAAAAAGGACTTCTGAGAAATTTTTCATAGGGTGAGGAAAATATTTTTGTAACAACAAGACTCATATCATTGTAGGCTTAGTAGAAAATTTTTTGGTAATTGAAATAGAGGTGAAGGGGAAAACCAACACAACAAAGGATGCTTTTCACAAATTCAAGGAGAAGATGAAAATGGCTTAAGTGGCTTGGGATGAGCCACATGTGAGTGTTGGGGGCTTGTTGGAAAGGCATTTTGCATGAGAATAACTAAGATTTGGAGCTACATCATAGAGGCAGGATCAACATGTGCGAGAAGGGAACAGTGTGAAGGTCACAATTTGAAGGGTACAATTAGCAGGATAAAAGTAGCATGCTGGTGTAAAAGCATGAAAATTAGCGTGAGGGAATACAATCAGGAAAAATAACATGTTGGAGAAAAAATAGGAAAGCAACTAGGACCTATTAGTGTTTTGGGATATGCAATTAGGGTTTTGAGCCCTATTTCTATGTATAAATATGTAATGGGTTAGGGAAGAATAGGTTATTGAGAGTAAGAGCTTAGGATGAGATTAAGAGATTAGGTTGAGAATAAGAGATTAGGTTTCTTATGATTGAGAATATATGTTTGAGGTTTTGGAGAGATTTTGTAGAGATAGGCTTGTGCTACAGAGCAACTAATCTAGAATAAGGATTATAATATGTTGTACCTATTGTAAGCATAGTGCACATGCATGAGGTGATTACTGCATGAATATTAATATAGAATCCATTCGTTGTGGATGTATCCCAAGGATTGGGTGAACCATATTAAAATCTTGTTTTTGAATGTGTTGTAATGATGTGATTGCACATAGATGTTATCCTTATGCATGTTAGTATAGATCTGATTAATATTTGATTGATTCACAATAACCATGAATAGTTCAGTAGTTTGGTTATTTGGTGACTCAGGTTATATTAGTTCTACATGTTATAGTTTATTTTTATGAATGAATATTGGATGGATTAAGGTCACACAATTGTTAGCAAAAAGGTAATAATATGTTAGTTAAAGGAAGGAACTGAGTAGGATAATAAGTAGGGATAGTTTGTGAAAATTTCAAGTTTAACACCATTCACTTGTTAGTATATGATCTCCATGTGAGATGGATTTCTCATAGGAAATTAAAGTCATCCTAGGTATATTTAAGAAACCTAGTGGTTTTACCTTATATTTCTAAGAAGAAAATTACCAATGATCCAACATTGTATGATTTCAAGTTCATATTTCCAGGTTACGACATACAGAAGTTTGATGTCTCTGAAGGGCCAAATTCCATTACTGCAAATTCAAGAATAAAATTCTTTTCTAAACAAAGTATACAATGATAAAAACAAACCTAGTAATGATGTAGAGGGATATAATACCTTTTCAATGCCATATATACAATTTTCTAACCCTTATCATCAAGAACAACCTTTCACAAGATCTTGAGTAGTTTTGCAATAACAAATTGGTGTTTGAGATTCATGGATTAGAAAGTGTTTTTGTTCAACACCATAAGAGAGAATTAATTTGTCTAGGATGTATCTTAGTTCAAGATATTTCCTGAAACATATTGTTTCCCTCATTTTATGCTCATATGATTGATTTTTTTTACCATCATGAGGTTTCAAAATGGTTTCAAGTTTTGGTTCTTGACGACTTTCATAATAGACCTTTACGGTTTATAAAGTATAACCTAAAAATATAAAATTAAAATTATAAATTGATAGATTTATATAATCATCATGACATTTCCAGTAGTACTTCATTTTCTCCTTTTCACCTCCCAATGATCAACTTATGGCCTTTGAAAGGAAAGGCAGATGTGGGCCTCAGTGCTGGAGTAGTTTTAGTGATAGAATTTATTAGATAAAAAAGTGGGGTTCACCAATATAAAATAAAAAATATGGGAAAGGGGATGGGTGTACTAGATGATAGATTAGAGTGATTAGTTCATCATTCCAAATTTGGATTCTCCAGATTCAACCTAGAAATTCCTAGGGGAAGATGTCATAAATCAATGACAAAATGACCAAAGGGAAACACTAAATTAACTTCATGCACATTTTTCAAAACAAAAAAAGTGAAATAATTTATGAAAATAATACTACAATAGTTACTGAACCCATAACCCATTGAGTGCCAATTTCTTAAAACCCCTCCATTGGATAATGGGCCAAAGAACCAATATTTGAATATCTATGGATCAACATGGTTAAAGGATACCCACACTTGTCTTAGGTCCACACCAAGCCAAGTTCCCTCCTCGTGAGGCATAACTTGGCATATTCTTTGACGATATGAGAATATCTTATGTAGTTACCCCTTCTTTCATGATATATTTATTTTTCTCCCTGCCTTAAGTCCGATCCATTCCTTGTTTTCCCATGTAACTAATTTAGTATTTGCAATACTTGAGAATTTATATGATTTTGTTCTCTCATCAACCTTTCATTGTCTTCTTTGTAACTCTACATTTCTATTTTCAGGCTCCTCATAGTCTCTATTAAGATTTCTTGTTCCCCTCTTCTCTTGTGCCTGTTTGATTATGTCTTTGCATTACCAACACTGATATTTTGACCTTTGGATTCTTTGTCATGACTAAAGGATCCATCTCCTTCCTCCATCTCTTGAATATGCATCCTTATATTCAACTGATATGGTTATACTCCCTAATTCTACAAAATTTCCAACCAACAAAAATTTTTAGACTTAAATAAATTAACAAGATCCATGAAATTATGTACAATTGTGTTCCCATACTATATCAGAATTATTTCTTTCATGAGTTCACTTGAAAAGTTTCAACAGTTTAATTATTTTTCCATCTATTCGGACTCATAGACTCACAGAATTCATAGACTCACGTGTAGATTTTAACCTTGTACAATATTTACTGCAAATAGATTTTTAGTAAAAGAACAGAAAAGATACAATGGAAAATACACACATTACACAGATATTTTTCCTCTAGAAACACAAACTGGGAAAAATAGCATATTCTATATTCATTCATTGTGATGCATTGTTTACAATACAATATACATATAGGAGCCAGTGGCATCCAAAACCCTAACCCAATGACCTAGATTAGTCAACAAACCTAATTCCTTGACCTAAAATATAAAACCATCAGCAAAAACCATGTGTCTAAAAACTCCCAATAATGGACATGAAAATTGAGACAACACAAAAAACAAGGAATAAATGTGACATGTTTCCCGAGGAAAAATGCGACATTAGACCTAGTCATGCAAAGAATATGAAACATACCCAACATTCTCCCACTTGTTTTTTTCTTTGCATATAGGGGGTTACAGGGTTACATAGTCAACAATCTAGGGAAGCAATGCCCATAGATCCTCTATACCAAGAGAACTTCCCATTGCTCACATATTTTGTTAATGAATCTGCAACATTATTCAAAGTGTCCACCTTCATTATCAACACTTTCGTTTCTTCAACCATGTCTCTCACAAAGTGATATTGAATATCAATATGCATTCTGACTATCACAATCTATCCTTACATCTTGTTGTACCAAACCAATACCCGAACACAATATTTGTAACCATATTTTTTCCTTACTTGCATGAGTTGTTGCCATGTATTCAACTTCTATAGTTGAAAGTGCCACTACAACCTGTCTTTTTCTCATCCAATTGATTTCTCCTCCAAACAAGTTAAACACATACCCACTTGTAGATCTCCTACGATCCATATCTCCAACCCAGTATGCATCCACAAAGCCATGTATGTCCAACACTTTGTCCAATCCTAGTATTCATTAGTATCATAATCCATAGCTAGCAAAACCACACAAATACTTGAAAACCCTTTCTACTTATGTCCAATGTTTCTTCCCTAGTTTTGACATATAACTGCTCAAAACTCCCACTGCATGTGCAATGTCTGGTCTAGTACAGACCATTTCATACATCAAAATACCAAATGAAATTGCATATGGAACACGAGACAGGTCCTCCTCCTCTAAATGTTTCTTGGGACATTGATCCACAGATAAATTTACACCAATAGGATTAAGGACCTTGATCGGCTTACATTCCTGCATATCAAACCTCTGCAATATTGTCTCGACATATTTTATCTGATTTAACCAGAGTTTCCTCTTTTTCTGATCTCTTTTAATTTCCATGTCCAAAATGAAATTTGCATCATCGATATCCTTCATGTCAAATTTAGAGGAAAACTAAGTTTTCACATCCTAGATAATATCCTTGTTGTTTCCTATCAGCAACATGTCATCCACATACAATACCAAATAAATCAAATGATCACCAATTAATTTAAAATACACACATTCATCCTCTTTTCTTCTTGTGAAGCCAAGTCCTAGCATATAAATATCAAATTTTTGATACCATGCCCTTGGTGATTGTTTTAAACCATATAGGGAATTTTTCATCTTGCATACCAGCTCCTTCTTTCCCTTCACAACAAAGCCTTCTGGCTAATTTATATAGATTTCTTCTTCCATATCCCCATGTAGGAATGTTGTCTTCACATCCATATTTTTTACTTCAAAATCAAATGCAAAAACAATAGATAACATAAATATTATAGAAGTTAACTTTGCAACAGGAGAAAAAATCTCACCAAAATCAATTCCCTCAACTTGGGAATAACCCTTTGCTACTAATCGAGCTTTGTATTTCTCCACTTTTCCTTTTGCATTCAACTTCTTTTTAAATACCCATTTGTTTCAAATGGGATTTCTTCCATTTGAACTAGATCCCAAGCCTCATTCTTATCCAAGGCTTCCATTTCCTCATCCATGGAATTTTTCCATAGTTTTCCATCCTCTGAATCCATTATCTCCCTGACAGTTCTAGGATCATCATCAGTAATAGAAAAAGAAAAATTTGAATGAAAATTAGATGGATTATACCTTTCTGGTATCCTTCTTTCTTGAATTGATATCCTCAATACTGGAGTATGATGATCTTATTCTTATTATTCATGTTCTTCTGTAGAGTCTGATTCATCATTCTTTAAATCAAACTCTATTTTCTTTGGTTCTTCCTTACTTGGTAGGACTTCCTATTTAATAACATCCTTCATTTCTCTAAATACCACATCTCGACTATACAAAACCTTCTTAGTTTCTGGGATCCAAATATTATAACCTTTGAGACCATATTTATACCCAATAAAGAAACACTTCTTAGCCTTCTTATCGAGCTTACTCATGTTTTCCTTTTCAACATGAATGTAGGCCTCACAACAAAATACCTTGATATGTGTGAGAGAAGGTTTCTTACCAGTCCATACCTTTTGTGGATTCTTGTCATCCAACACTGATGATGGTGATATGTTGACCAAGTAACATGCAGTACCCAATGACTCTTCTTAGAATTCTTTCCCTAACCCAGTACCACTGAGCATTGTTGGTGTAGGCCAATTTTCAGAGAAAATCAAGGAAGTTTTGAAGAAATCAAGGAAAAATTAAAAAAATATAAGGCAACACCAAAAAAGGGGGGGTGCACTGGAAACAGAGGAAAAGAAGCATCATAAATAGAAGAAAACTAGCACCGATGAAAAGTAGTTACAAAGTGCAAAAATTGTTGCAGAGCAGTTGGAAAGTGGACAAGTGTCAGCTTGGAGAATGGTTGGATTGTGGACCAACTGAGATTGAGTCAGTTGGAAATTGGAAAAACCTAATCCAGTTAGGGTTATGGTTTTTATAAGGTCTTTGTCCCATTTTTGGTATAAGTAGTGTAACAACCCCGGCCCTCCAGAGACCGGGTAATGCTACCACACGGAATATACACTTATATAATATATATGCATTTTAATGAATTTAAAACACTTAATATCAATAAACACAGAATCACTACTACCATAAAGAATCAATGGAACTAACAATAATTCATATATGCAATATAATACATGACAACATTCAAGCATCACAAAACATGCATAAAATACATAATTAAGAACAGAAATGATACTTATTTTTTAGCTGGAGTAAATCCACCAACTGTGTGCAGACCTTCCACAAACCTCCCATCCTTACAATGCACTGCTCATCACTCTCAGCAGTAGGTCGCCCCTAAGATGGGACTAAACTCCACGAGGAAAGGGAATTCTAGGTTTGGCAAGGACAACAAGGAAGTTACAAAAAGAAACAGGAAGGATATTTTATCCCAGGAGACACTTACACCCACAACCCACATACTCAGAAACAGCCAGGTATGGGTAACAACAACAACATTCAACACTCGGTTAGCTCACGGGTGGCATCAGTAATGGGGAAACAAGTATGGACACCCAAACGGTAACAATCAACACTAAGGCAAAGAAAGGATCATGTGATTACAATATGCGTCGGGCTTCACAGGAAGCAACATAGGATGACTTCATGGTTTCTTGTTTGAGATATGCATGAGGGTATGCAAAGGTTAGACGACAGAGGTCTCAAGTTCATGTGCAGGATGGGAAAATGGCAAGATGAACTCAGGCGAAGAATGGAAGAATGGTAATCCCCCAGCACGAGCTGACGCTTCAACTTTAACTACATGCACCCAGGTTGACACTTGTCTTCCTAGAGATTCATGCACTCCATTTAGCCTATGTCCCACTTTCCAGGAACTTAGGATAACAAAAACATATCATGTTCACCTTAGTCTTCAAGAAATAATATTAACATATTATTCCTCTAGAGGTAAGCCCCCTATATTAGCCCCTAGGTCCAAATACTTAGCCCCCCTTCCTTACCCTACCTAATGGAGCTTAGTCCCCCATAACTCTTATTCGTGTTTGGTCTACACGCAATAGTGTTTATATTTTTATTAATGTTCTTCATAATTACATATACAAAAATTAGGCTCATTGGCCTTGGCATCTGGCTCTCTAGCATAATAAACACATAATTCTTTCAGCTTACAACCACTTGGCTCGCCAACCTATAAGAAAAATTACAATTCAGAAAGGGCTCGACCTTGGGGTATTACAATCCCTTCCTCTTATTTTTGCACTGTCCTCAGTGCAACTTATTTACAAAACAACAAAATATTTCCAAAATCTTCAAAAAGATGTGGGTACTCTGCCCGCATAGCATATTCATGCTCCCATGTTGCGTCCTCAGGATTGTACCAGGTCCACTGAACTTTTACAAGACCTATGGCTCAATTCCATAGATGCTTGTTTTTCTGGTCCAATATACACACTGGATGCACTTGCAAGACACCTTCCTTCTCCACCTAAATCACATTCCAATCGATTACATGATTAGCATCAGGTATATATTTCTTAAGAAATGAAATATGAAAAACATTATGTACATTCATGGATGCAGGAAATGCAAGCATATATGCAATTGGTCCAATCATTTCTAGGATTTCAAACACTCCACAGAATATGGTTGCCAACTTTGAACATTTTCCTAGCTTCAAGGAACTTTTGTTGGATTTCATTTTCAGGAAAACATGATCACCCACTTTAAACTCCCTGTGGGTCCTGTTCTTATCAGCATAAATCTTCTGTCTATCTTGGGAATATTTCAAATTCTGCTTAATCTTTAGCATTTGTTCTTCCATTTCCTTGAGAAACTCTGGTCCAACTACTTCTCTATCATTTGGGTTATCCCAGCTTACTGAGTGTTTTACTTTCTGCTATAAAGTGCTTCAAACGGGCTCATCTTTAGTGATGCTTGATACCCATTGTTGTAGGTGAATTCTACCAAGTGTAGGTAGTCTTCCCATTTAGATGGTTTGTCCATAATATACATCCTTAACATGTATTCTATTACTTGGTTCACCCTCTTTGTCTGCCCATTGGACTCAGGATGATAAGCAGTGTTGAAGTTTAGAGTCCTTCTTAATCCTTTGAATAACCCTTTCAAGAATTTTGAGGTAAATTTTGGGTCTCTGTCAGATACAATCGTCTTGGGAACACTGTGCAATTGTTCTATTTACCTCATAAAGTTATCGACAACATTAGTTTCCTTGTGAGTAGTCTTTAATGGAATAAAATGGGAATCTTTCATAATCTTTTCCACCACCACCACCATGATTGAATCATGTTGTTTGCATATTTTGGGCAATCCTGTGATGAAATCCATTGTCACTACTTCCCACTTCCACTTAGGGATGGGTAAAGGCTATAGCAACCCTGCTGGGTTCCTTTGCTCATCTTTAACTGTAATATACCAGATATAAAATGCATGCAGAACTGAAATAAAATGCTAGTAATGGCAGAATAACAACAATATAACTAGAACATTCACCACAATAACACTGAAATGATATAAGAATAACAACAAAAATAAAACTTTGAATCTGAAAGCAATGTTCACAGGCCTCTTCGATGGGGAAAACTCTAGTTGAGTAGAGCTCTATTACAATAATATCCAAGCTAGGGTTATCATACCCTCGACTCCTATTTATACTAAAAAGAAGCATCTAGAGGAAGATCCTTCTAGAAGCGAAAGCTTCTATTAGGTCTTCTTACATCCGCCTTATTCTA
>ML778556.1:72855-111695 GCA_009831015.1 Picea engelmannii
GAAAGGCCTTATTAATATTGACCTTTATTACATCCAAATATATTGTTCTACCTATGTGCGGGTTAGGACCCTAACATGTCTTCCCCCTTAAAAACAACCTTGTCCTCAAGGCTTGAGATGAGGAAATTGTTGCAGAATGGTAGTTGGTTCCCAAGTAGCGTCTACTGGAGTTGTATCTTTCCACTATACTAGAACTTCCTTGATGGTTCTCTGACATAGGCAACACTCATGCTGGTCCAAAAATTCTTTTGGGTGTAGCCAAATGGATCCTTATTCATCTAACTCTAGAAGGTTGGTTTGAATTTGGCACTTATCTCCAATCGCCTTCTTTAAGCATGAAACATGAAAAACAAGATGTAGCTTCGAATTGCTGTGAAAAGCTAACTGATAGGCGACTTGTCCCACATGCTTGACTATGGTATAAGGACCATAACATTTGGGTGCTATATTCTGACAATGATCAGCCTTGAGGGAAGTTTTCTTGTAAGGTTGCAGTCGAAGATACACCTGATCCCCTTCTGCAAATTGATGTTCAGAGCGACCTTGATCTTCTTGTTGCTTCATGCGATTCTGTGCCATGAACAAATTCTCTTTGAGGGTACGAAGAATAGCCTCTTGAGCTGTAAGTGTTAGGTCAACCACCTAGACCTTTGAGGCACTCGGTAAGTATGAGAGAACTAAAGGTGGCTTCTATTCATATACCGCTTCAAAAGGAGTCATGCGTGTAGTTGTATGGTATGAAGTGTTGTACCACCATTTAGCTAGGGGTAACCATTGAGCCCACTGATTCTGCTTTTCCGAGGCAAAACACCTCAAATATGTTTCCAAACACTTGTTGACAACTTCTGTTTGGACATCATTCTGGGGATGATAAGTTGTGTTGAGATGCAATTCGGTGCCTTGTAGCTTGAATAGTTCTTGCCAAAAATTGCTTGTGAAAGTTGGGTCGTGATCAGAAACAATAGAGTGTGGCATGCCATGAAGCTTGAAAACCTGATCCATGAAGATTTGAGCTAGCGTGGATGTTGTAAACGGATGTTGAAGGGTGAAAAAATGATAATACTTGGAAAGGCGATCAACAACCACCATGATGACGGATTTATTTCCCGATTTGGGTAAGCTGGTAATAAAATCCATAGAGATATCCTTCCAAATAGCAGGTGGAATCGAGAGTGGTTGTAGTGTTCTCGATGATTTGACTATTTCTCCCTTGTTGTGTTGACACACATCACATTCAAATACAAAATTACGAATGTCTTGTTTCATACCATCCAAGAAAAAGGAACATTTGACCCTGTCATAGGTTTTGGTGAACCTGGAGTGCCCTGTTATGGGTGTAGCATGAAGCTCATAAAGTATCATGGATTTAATCTTTGATTGTTTGCTTAAATACAAATGGCCTTTGTATCAAAGTTCCTCATGGAGCCAAGAGTACCCTAAGGAAGCTAGAGCCTTGGACTGCAATTGGTGGATCAACTGCGAACTTTTGGGATCTTGTAGCCATTCCTGGCGAACGACTTGGATCCAATCTGGTACAATGAATGAAAGAGAAAAAAGGGATCCTTCTTCATCATATTTTCAGGAAAGTGCATATGCAACCACATTTTCTTTGCCTTTCTTATAAATGATCTCATAATCCTATCCAAAGAGCTTAGTCACCCATTTTTGTTGTTCTGGGGAGGAAATGCATTGTTCCAGAAAATACTTGAGGCTTTGATGGTCTGTCTTAATTTGGAAACGTTGCCCCAATAGATAAGGACACCATAGATCCATGGCATGGAGAATAGCCAACATTTCCTTTTCATAGATGGATTTTACCATATTTCTTTCAGATAGTTGCTTGCTGGTAAAGGCCAAAGGTCGACCCTCTTGCATAAGGACAACACCAATTCCTTTTCCTGAGGCATCGCATTCCAACACAAAGGTATTTTTGAAATCGAGAAGGGTGAGGACTGGAGTGGTGCACATGGCCATATTCAAGGTATGAAAATCTTGAGCATTGGCTGGAGTCCAAGTGAGAGTTATTTTTGGGGAGAGCAGTGAGAGGTGCTACAATCTTCCCATAATTCTTAACAAACTTGAGATAATACCCTGTTAAGCCTAGAAATCCACGCAAGCTCTTAAAAGTCTTTGGGTGAGGCCAATATTGCATAGATTCAATCTTTTTAGGATCCACCATGACTCCATCTTTTCCAACCAAATGACCCAAGTATTCTACTTCTGAGGAGCCAAAAGCACATTTAGACTGTTTTGGGAAAAGTTGGTGCTGAGAGAGTAGATGTAGAACTCGATCCACATAAGCAAGATGGTTTGTCCAAGTTTTTCTATAGATGAGGATATAATCAAAGAAAACTAAGACAAAATGGTGGAGAAAAGGATGAAAGACATGATTCATGAGGCTTTGGAAGGTGGAGGGGGAATTACACAAGCCAAAGGGCGTGACCAAAAACTCATAATGGCCCTCATGAGTTCTAAAGTCAGTCTTGGGAATGTTTGCCTCTTTCATACATATTTGGTGGTATCCCAAACGGAGATCCAGTTTAGTGAAGAATTGGGCACCACTCAATTCATCCAGGAGGTCATCAATGACAGGAATGGGGAATTTTTCATGATGACATGGGCCCGAATTTCATCCTTGAGGCCGCTGATAAAACACTCTCGGAAAAGGGCATCAGACATGCCTGTTGTGCCTCTTTTTTCACCTAAATGAGAAAAAAAGAGGTGCTTACAAGCTTAGTTGGGTTAGCTAAGCAAGACAACAGTAAAGAAAAGGGTTAGAAGAATAGAAATAAAAGAATAAGCTAATAATTAAACTAGGAAGGAAAAAAAACAATTAAAATATTGTGCATAAGGACATAAGAACAAGAAACAAACAAAACTCATGTCACCAATGGAAAGGATTGTATTAGTGAAAAGAAAACACCAAAGAGAAAGGGGACTTTCGGTCCCTTCTTCCTCCAAGGGAGGTCTCTTGGACCCCCAAGATTGAGCTCTTCTTACAACTTGAAAACTTGAAAGAAATAGTGAAAGAATCCCAAGCTAACCCACTCAAAAGGTGATGTGAATTTCCCAAATGGAATGGTGCTAGTATGCTCTTGACAAGAAAAGAGGTTTCCCCAAGAGAATAACAACAACATAACCTTGCAAATGAATTCCTTGAAAATGTAGTGCACCCATGGCCTTGTTTTATAGCACCACTTTGAGGTATTGTCCAACCATCTTTTAGTGTGAAAAGGGGTTGTTTAGGGTACCTTTAGGTCTTTGAACAACCACCCAACTGGATCCAGCTGAGATTTGGATGTCAAATCGACTTGGAAGTTGAACCAGAAGTGGGTTGGAGGCCGACCAACATCATAAATGTGTCGTTCTGAGGATTTTAGAATCCACAGTCACGCATCATGTGCATGTGCACTTTTCCTGCATTTCTTGATGGTGCATGTGTGTGCGTGCCCTATATAGTCATAGCGCATCCTGATTTTATAACTGGTTGTATAGTTTTGGACCTTTTGGAAATGATTTTTTGGTAATTTTGGTCCATGGGTGAACTCATAGCTATTTGAAGATGCTGTATTCCTGTAACCATTTGCGGACGAAATTTCAATGATAATAGATTCCCCCTGATGCATGAGGTTAGGAGCATATAGATAGCTGAAATTCATCAATGTTTCTTCTACTGAAAGTACTGTTGTAAGAAAGAGCGATAGTGAGAGTATCAAGAGTGACCCATTGGAGGGAGAAGGAAACCTGTAGGACCCAACCTTTCACAAGGTATGGAAAATAAATTATGTACAAACAAGGTGAGTATGCCCCATACTCGTGTCATGTAACTAAAAAAAAAGGGTTTTGTACAGTAATTGAAACTTTGTGTTGATGCAGACAATTGCAGCACCCTCGGGGACGATTTTGGTAAAGGCAGAGGAAAATTTTGATGAGGAACAATACTCTGAACAGTAGGTAATGACACCTTTAAGAAGTGTCATGGATTCTGTGGGCATTGATAGCCCAACAACATTCAGAGGTCTTCAAAAAATATAAAAAAAAAACTGCAATAGTCGCAAAGTAAGACCCACTGTAACATGAGAAAGTGTTGAACTCGAATGTTATGGGGGTAAATGACAGCAGAGAGCAATGATGGTTCTCCCTATGTGATCTGAGACTCATCATTGTAAAGGTAATGAGAGTCAAGATATTGTTGCCCTTCTGGAAACTGTGTTGATGTCGAAAAAAGGGAGACGCGACTCCAAGAAGCAAAGGACTTCGTGAAATCCACTAGGTGAGGTTAGGAACTGAGGAGGTACATGGACGAAGTCAAGATGCATGGAGACTCAAGACTTCCCTTGGTTGGGAATATATGCAAAGTATAAGTGGCTGCAACCATTCAACTAGGTCGAGTGTCAGGGGGACAACGAGACATGGGATAAGTTGTGCCAGAGGCAGGACAAAGTGAACAAACTCAGAGAGAAGAGGTAGGTGGCTTGTGGGATACTCAGATTTTATGGACGATGTCAACAAAAGTAGGTGATAAGGACTTCCCCAACCAAGCATGACATGGGTTTCTTTTACCAAAAAGGAAGAAGGTCGCCAAAGGTCATGACAAAAATCTATGTAAGATGCTGGAAACGAAGGCTTAATTACAAAAAGAATTAAAAAATCAGTGGGGATAATAATGAAGATATAGAAATGGGTGCCCTGGTGTAAGATGGCTTGGCTTGAGGATGGAACAAGTTGGTTAAAAAAAAAGTGGAGGGTTGTTGCCCCATAGGCGGGTTTTTTTAGTAGGGAAATGTATGGAGGGAAATCTGAAGATGGGCAAACTGGCGGTGGATAAAATTGATGGTAAATTATCCTGCGAGAGTGTAGTCAAAATAAAACCATGAGGGAGTGACCTAGGAATCCATTGGGTAGGCTAGAAAAATGAGGAGAATGAGTATGTAGCTGATTCACAACATGATGTAAGATTATTGGGACTCCCATCCCTAAAGGTTGAAACAACATGAGTGTCAAAGTGCCAAGGGGGGATATGAATGGGACAACTCATGTGGGGGAGAGTGCTACCAGGTGATAGTACCCAAAATGTAGTGGAGGTGACAGTACTGCAGAGCCGGATATAGGGACCCTAAAGGAAAATTTCAGAGGGTGTGACTGGAGATGCAATAGAGATTCAAAGGGAATGATTACATGCCAGTTTTGATTATATACCTGAAGGGGTCACCCTGGTGTGTGATGATCAAGTACCTTCACACATGACAACCAAATAACCGACGTGAACAAATCTGAAGATAATCGAACATGTAATCATTTATTTGATAATTTTGAAGATGAGCATGCGTACCTGAATGGGGTATGGAAAAATGGCTCCTCGAGGGCTAAGGATGAAAAATGGCCCAGGGATTGTCTTGATGTAGATGATGGTGTGTTGATCCCATGTATGAAGATAGATCAAAAAATGGATGCTCAGAGCTCACAGAATTGAGTCTAGAAGTTTGGCAAAAAGAGCCTATATATAGTTGTGGGGCCCACATTGCCACCTCATTTGTACTTGCTTCTATAGTGGTTAGAGAGGAGATTGCATAGTAGATTCGGATATTCCAGGAGTGCAAGGAAGCCAATCCGGGAGGTGCGAGAGTCAGGTTAGTGGTCTCATCCTCCTGTACAGTAGTTAGGTGTCAATTTTTGGGTAGGATCGTATGGATGGTCGTATGGTGGATTTTTAGGGTTGTGGACCCCCAAGTGTGCGGGCGATCAATGGCGACCCGTGCATGAATTCGTGACTGTAATGGGCACAACCGCATAGGGGGGGCACGTTATTTGGGAAAACAAGTGTGCATGGGGTATGCCTCTATCCGAAACACAGTCATGCTTATGTGCACGGTTGTGTTGCTGACAGTTGCGCATGAGTGCGCAACTGTGTATTGAACAGACGCACACCGAATGCGTGCCTGTGGGATTAATAGGTGCGCATACATGCGCACTTGTGGGGTAAATAGGTGTACATGGTTGCACTCTCGTGGGGAAAAAAACCATGCCTTTGAGGCAAAGCTGAGGGTGAGAAAACTTATCTCCTCTTTTTGGGATATTTTGGTGTTTTTGTGATGGCTGATCAAGTATTGTATATGTGGATGCAGGTGAACATTTGGGATGATGGCAATCCATTGGAGAGAGAGGGACTGGGCCCCACTAAGGGAGTTCGTGAGGGATGAGGAGCCGACAGTTCGTGGTGCTTTGGCAGCCTGTGGGCTGCTGAAGTTTTTTGAGTGCCCACTATTGAGGGCACATGAGTATCTCCTGCAATTACTGATCTCGATGTGGAGTCTGGAGTTGCAGTGTTTTATTGTGCATGGGGAGAACTTGGCATTCTCTATGGAGGAGGATGTCTATTTTCTGATTGGGCTCCCTTTTCAGGGAACCCTGCTGTTGACCGAGCCGGTGGTAGTTGGAGAGGGGCAGTTGGCTACCCTTGCCCGGACATATTATTTGGGATAGGATTTTATGTATGGGTCAGTGGTAAGGATTGGGGTGATGGATGCCCCGGTACATCATTGCATGGCAGTGATGGTTGTGAGAGTGTATGGGTCTATCACGACTCAACATATCAGTGATGTCCAGTCGAGCATCATGCAGCTAACACTAGGGGGTGAGCATTTCACCTAGAGCTTGATGTTGCATGCCAATATGGTGGGACAACTCACCAGGTGTCGAGTGGCTGACTTAGGGGATTTTGCCTTTGGATCTATCCTGGTGGCTTGGTTTTTAGAGAGGGTGTCGATGTTGTGCCCGAGAGTTTTGTTAGACCCACTGGGAGCGCGAGAGTCACAATTGCAGCGGTAGTGGACGATTTTGGTTCGTCATGGGGGTGGGGAGGGTGGCCACTACTTCACGGCCGAGATTGAATAGGTGTGGCATCAGATGCCACAGATCATATTGCAATTTCCATACAGTGGAATAGATTTCCATGATGACCCTGAGATGATATTACCTCCAGGAGAGGTATTCGATCGTCGAGGTATGATGTGTTGGTTGCTAGTTTTGTTGATTTTTTTTTTAGATAGTATAGCATATGGTTGATATTTGTATGGATGTTGATGCTATCATGTGTTTGTTTGTGTACATGTGGGACCCCGTGGATGAGAGGTTGAGATAATCAGAGTGCCGGCCCGCTAGGGGCCTGTGAGACCACCACGGGGAGAGTTGCGAGCAGGGGAGAGGCGACGTCGAGAGGATGTTGGGTCGAGGCCTGGTGATGATGATAGAGTGGAATGAAGATACCGTTATTATGACCCTGGGGTAGGGCCATCACATGCTCCTCCAGCCGAGGTCGTGGGTGAGTTTCATGATTTCTACCACTGACTAGAGGTGGTTCTACAGGCAGTGCCCGAGAGGATGTGGGTGTGGATCCAAGATGAGGGGATCCTGGAGCAGTGTATTAGGCTTCCGGTGGAGTCACGAACCTTGATCCGCAGAGCAACTGTAGCCAGAGCTGCGATGACTAGATAGTTGCCTCTGGGACCTGAGGGATCTAGAGCTAGTGGGGTACCTCCGCTAGAGGGAGGACCTGGTGCTGGAACACTAGGGGCACCCTGAGGGATGCTAGATATGTAGTGGTGTATTTGATATAGGCTGGTGAGTACATTTTGTATAGTTGTGACATCCAATTTTGTATTTGGTAGGGATGATGTGATTCACCTACCTATGGGCGATGTACTATTTTTGTAAACACTTTATGACATGTGGACCTATATATATATATGGATATACATTTTTGGATATTTGTGTACATGTGTGATGTGTTTGTTGTTGATAATTGTTTTTGATGTAGTGGATGATGTCTAATCTATATGCAGTGACAGACTTCTGATGGTTTATGTGTATGTGAAAATGTCTTGATGTGATATATGCCAATCTAGTATAATGTTAACCATGGTATCTGCTATTTGATTGAATTGTCTTAGGATATGTGTAAATGTAATGGAATCAAAATGTCGAGATAAAATTCTAACCTGCAGGTATTTGCAAAAGAGGCAAGGATCACGGACATGGTATACATTGTTGAGTTGAAGGACGACAAGTTGGGAATCTAATAAGACGCTAAGGTGACGAATATGGTGATGATTGGCCTCAATGAGGAGACCAATGACGACAGTGTACTCTGCTTGATTGTTGGTGGATGAGCCTAAACATATGCCGCTAGTGTAGAGCAGGTCATGTGAAGGTGAATAGAGGGCCCAAGTAGCCGAAGTGAGATTCTATGTCCAACAGCTAGCTCCGTCGACGTAACCGATGTGGTAGGCTGAAGGAGGTGGCATCTGTCAATAACATGAGTGATAGATTAGATGGGAGGTATGGATAAAAGAAAACTAAAAAATCTACAAAAGACGTACAAAAAAGAAAAATCCTAGTGTAGTATAGCTATGCTTAGGCGTAAAATTTCTTTAAGTACAACCCGTTGACGGGTTCCTTGAGAGGATGGCCTTTGGGGGAGGTCGGGATGTATGCGCCTTTAGTGAGGCAATGTTGGATGATGTACGGTCCATGCCATCAGGACTCGAATTTTCCATGGCCAAGGGTATCGTGAGCGATACCGTAAGCAAGGACGAGATCTCCTTCGTTAAATGAGTGAAGGTTGACATGGCAATCAAAGGTGGCCTTTGATCATTTTTTGTCTGCTTCATTGTTCTGTAATGAAGATCGACGATCTTCATCCAAGGATTCTAAGTTCAAAAAACGTTGGTCGATTGGGGTAGTGTCGGGTAATATCTCAATAGTGGTGCGTAAGGTGGGAAATTCACACTCAATGTGAAGAGTGGCCTCAACCCTATGGACTATATGAAAATGTGTGAAACCAGTGGCAGTTTTGACTGTTGTGCGATAAGCCCAGAGCGCAAAAAATAACATATGATGCCAATTGGTTTTATGTTTGTTAACCATGCATTGCAACATGGTTTTTAAGACCTTGTTAACTGCTTCTACCTGTTTGTTGGACTGAGGGTAGTATGGTGAGGCAAACTCGTGGGAGAAGCCTAACTGGGATGAGAGTTCCATGAAAATATCATTCTCAAAATGTTTCCTGTGATCAGAGACTAGTTGGAGTGGTACTCCAAAGAGGGATATGACGTGGTTAAAGAAAAAATGTGTTGTTGTGTCAGCGGTGTTGTTGAAGGTAGGCATGGCTTCAACCCACTTGGTAAAGTAATCAATTGCAATGACTATGTTTTTGTGTCCATTTCTAGATGTAGGGTTGCAAGTCATGAAGTCGATGTCCTATTTACAGAAGGTACCAGCAGTGATGACTGGGTGTAAAAGAGCAGGTGGTGCGCATGCTTTGTTGGTGTAAAGATGGCATTTGTCACATCATTTCATGGCATGGATGTAGTCATGAAATAATGTAGGCCAAAAGTAACCTGCGCAGATTATTTTCTGAGCGATGGATAGTCCTGAGAGATGGCCTCCGCAAGCATTGTTGTGGCATTCGTTCAAGACTCTATTGGCCTCGTCAATGGTTAAGCATCGACAGAGTATGGTGTCAATTCCTCTCCAATATGAGATGCCCCCGATGAGGAGATAGTGAGGTGCCTGTTGACAAATACGACGACGATCATCTCTAGAGAGGTGGTTTCCGAATTTTTGTGTTTGGAGATAGATAAGAAGATCTCCTTACCTAGGGTCATCTGAGGGGATAAAAGAAAGATGTTCATCAGGGAGGTTGGTATTGACCAGTGGACTGGTAGTGTTGGAGGGAAAATTTATTATAAGTTCGGCGAGGATGAGAGATTTCTTTCTCTTGGGTGTTGAAAATTCGAGATCGTATTCCTGAAGGATGACGATCCATCGAGAAAATTTACCATTAATTTGTCGACGACTGAGAAAGTATTGCATGGGGTTGGAATCTGCGATGACTTTGGTAGTTCAAAGTAGAATGTAATGATGCAATTTCTAGATTGTGAGGAAAACTCTGAGGGATAACTTTTCTTCCTGATTGTACTTCAAGGGTGTTCCTAAAAGGTTTTTACTAATGTAGTAAATCACATGCTCACGGGCGTCATCCCTTATTTGGACGAGCACTCCTGCCACTGAAACAGATGAGGCTGATATGTAGAGGAGATAATCGTGGTTATAGTCAGGTGGAATAATCAATGAGGCGTTGGAGAGAGCTGCTTTGAGATCGTCAAAAATAGTTTGGGCATGTCTATCCCATTGAAATGGGATGTTGTGATGAAGTAAGCGAAGGACGCCATGTGCACGGGTAGCGTAATCTGGGACAAAGTGTATGAAAAAGTTGCCTTTGCCTTGAAGGCTCTGTAGTTGGCATAAATTCCGTGGGGGTGGAATTTTTGTGATGGCTTGGACTTTGAGGGGGTCCACAGTAATGCCACATTGGGAAACTATGAAACCTAGAAGGCACCCAGTGGTGACGCAGAATACGCACTTGAGGGGGTTCAAGAGGATATTGTACTAATGACACATGTGGAATATGATTCGTAGATCATCGAGATGCTAAGTGCATTTCTTAGATCGAGCAATGAGGTTGTCTAAGTATGCGAGGATGATATGAGCCAGATCATGAAAAATGTATGTCATGGCCCATTGGAAAGTGGCGCTGGCATTCTTGAGGCTGAATGGCATGACACGATACACAAGGGTGCCCCAAGGGGTCATGAATGCGGTTTTGTATTGATTGGTGGGGTGAATTTGGATTTGGTTGTAACCAGAGAAACCATCCATGAAGGACAAAGCCTTGTAACCTGCACAATCGTCGATTATTTGGTCGATGAAGGGTGTTGGAAAGTTGTCTTTGGTACGGGCGTGATTAAGGTCGCGGAAGTCCATACAGACACGGATAGTTCCCTGTTTTTTGTTAACAAGGATAGGGTTGGAGACCCATGACATATAGGCTATGGGGTAAATGAACCCTGTAGCACATAGTTTGTCAATATCGGCTTTGATGGTCGCTTCTTTGGATGGGTGTAGTGGTCGCTCTTTTTGGCGGAGGGATGTGATATCAGGCCAGGTGTCTATGCGATGTTCGACAATAGAGGGATCAAGGCCAGGCATATCTTTGTATGACCACGTGAAAATGTCCCGGTATTCCTGGAAGAGGGCTTTGTAGGTGGTGAGTTCTTTAGGAGAGCATGCAACGCCAATGGTGATTTCCTCAATAATTCCAGATTTGATGGAAATATCTATCTTGATGGTTGGGGATATATTGGCCATATTGCCTTCCTTGAAAGCGTCGGGGGCAGGGATAGGGTTATTGAACCAATATATATGCCCTGATGGGAGAAAATATTTGGTTTCAACTATGTATATGGGGTGTTGGTTAGGAGGCGTGAAGGCTTCCTGTGAAAGAAAGAGAACTCTGTGGTGGAGCGCATCGCATGGGTAATAGAGGGTAGTTAACTCCTCGAGGATATCTTCATCACAATGAAAATGGCATGAATATAGGGGATCGAGAGAAGTGACCTCAGTGACTGCCACTATGGCATTGTCTCCTTCTGATAAAGATGTAGGGGGACTGCTGGAGGGGAATTGTGATGATTCACTTGACATAAACCAAATATCCAGATATTGTGGGTTAAAAATGGTAGTTGGCCGTAGAATGTTCATGGGGAAATGAATTGGAGAATTGGGGGGATTTAGGGGTAACTCCTCATATAAATCATCTAGGAACCATGGGGGAGAAGAGATTGCCTCATGTTTTGATAGGAAGATATGAACCATATCAATTGATGGGGTAAGGGAATTTATCGGGTCTGTCAGGGGGGTATAATTTTGAATAGGGTCTAGTTGACGACATATGTATTCAATGATCTTAGGACATTGATATGTGAAATGATCAAGTGATTTGCATAGAGAGCAAGGACATCTCATGCGTTCGTTGATTGAGGTTGTGACATAATGCATGTCGGTGACAGGAGTTGGGGTGGGTGTTTGCTGAAATCTCTAGCGTACAACTGTTAGTGTTTGTCGGAATTGAGGTAACGTTGGACAGTGGTGTGTGTAATGGCCATATTCTGAACAAATGGAGCATGTGAATTTGGTTCGCAGTCCTTTGTTACTTATGTTCTCTGAGATAGCGACAATACTGGAGGAAGCGACAAGCAGTGGTGGTGCTCGAGGGAGTTGGATGAGATTACGTAACTCGGGGAGAGATGGGCATTTTTTGGTGGGGTGTCTGTCTTTCTCGCCTAGAACGCAAGGAGATTGGATGCATGGGGGAAGTGGAGTTATGGGCTCCTTCTTCTTTCGCCTACCCCCATATGTAGCAGGGGGGTTAGTGAGTGGGGGTGTAGGGGGTATGGTGGGAGTGATTATGGGAATCTGCATCAGGATTCCTTCTATTTGGGGAGGGAGGGATGGTTGAGGAACCATCTCAGGTGGATGTAAATACCAAACTGGGATTGCCAGCACCATATTAGGAAGGGTAAGTGTTGAAGCGACCTGAAAATATTGTACACCTGGTGGGGGGTAAAATAAAGGGATTTGGGTAATGTCTTGGGGGACCGTTTCCCAAACCTAGATCTGGCATTAGGGAAGATCAGGAATGGGTCGAGCTGAATTAGTTCCAGGGGATTCCTAAGGGAGAATTTTTGTGACTAGTGGGATGTCAGGGATGAAAGAGGCCTCCATGGGAGGGAGGTTAGTTTCAGTTGTTGTTCTGTTGGAGGATACAACACATACTTGTGTTGAGGGATGGAGGAGTGGTGGTGCTCCGTGGTATGTCCCTAGCAAGGATGGGTCTTTGAAGATTCTGGGGCCCATCTCAATGAGTGGATAGGCATCAGGATTATTGTGGATAAAAGGGAGGATGTTATCAATGTTGGATGAAGGGTTAGGCTCATAATGTGATACTTGATCGATGGTAATGATCTTTCCATTATGGGGAAACATCATGGTTCAGAACACTAGAGAGGCGACAGCTTTCATAGCGTACATGTAGCTATGACCAAACAAGAGATTGTAGTCAAGAGGGGCATCGATAACCTCAATGTCAATCAGAATGGTTTTTCCCTCGAGATCGATGGGAAAATTTTGGAAGAGTCCTTCGGGGGATGAGGGTCTGCCATCATAGGATCTTAAGGTAATGGAAGATGTTATGAGTTCCGAGGAACCAAGTTTCTTCCATACAGATTTGGACATGATACAGGTGGATGTGCCTTCATCAATGATGCATAGGTGAACTGTAATGTTCCAAATTTTTACAGGGATTTGAAAAGCAATAAGAGCGGGGAGGCGAGGTTCTCCGTTGTTGAGGTAAAATGTAATGAGTTAGGTATTGTTAGGGTGGAATTCTCCCAGGGAGGAAAGTAAGGACTTCTACTGGGTGGGACAAGTTTGAAGGACTTCTAAGACTGACATGGCAGATGTAGATTGTGCCAAGTCATCGACCAAACTGTAATTATGAGCTACCCTAGCTTGAGGATTGTGGACATTCCTACGCAATGGGATGCGAGGAATATGAAGGGGGGTTTCAGTATTAGGGTGAGGAATTATGAGAGGGGGTCCGGTTGTGACTCGAATTTCTTCTGAGGTGGTGGGAGAAGATTCAGAGGGTGTGATATACTGACAACTGCATGTTTTCAAAAGAACTTCTTCCTCATTGGTAAGGAGGATAGTGCGATCGATAGAGGTGCCCATATTGGGATACTATCCCAAATGTGGTGGGGTAGGCTTCATGTCTGGTTGGTTATTTATCACCCCTTGGTGTGGGATGGGGTTTTGTAGTACAGTTGGGGGGGGTTGCTGCACATATGGTTATGGGGCTTAAAGTCAACGATTTGGGGGCAATGGTGAGTATAGTGACCAAAATCACCGCAAAGGGCACAAGGGAAGGTGGTCCTAACATTGTTGTTGTTCCTTCCTTGATGTTTATTGTTTCTTCCCCCGTTGGGGCTTTGATTACCCTGGTTTTGGTTGCCCCTGGCAGACTAGTTCTGCTAGGGTTGGTTTTAGTTTCCTCCTGGTCCCAGATTATTATTGTTCTGATTTTTTCCATTCTTTTTGGTATTGTTTGATTGATGGGGTGGATTTGTCATGTTCAGTTGTTCAAAATTTTGATATTGCTGAATGGGATAGGGTTGAACAAAATTAACCCCAGTGTGTGGTGGTCCTTGTGGTGGAGCCATAGGTTGTGGGGGGCTAGAAAATGGAAAGTATGAATTATGTTGAGGCAATGTTCCATAAGGTACATAAGAGGGCATGGCGCTTTCACTAGTGCTTAGGGTATAGGCCGAGGTAGAGGGAGTACCGACACTTGGTTGGATAGATGGGTGGTTTAGGGGTGTCGACGGCGGTCCACTTATGGGTGGAGGCAGGGTAATAGGGTATGGTTGTTGATAAGGGGGAAGAGGATAATAAGGGATTCCTCCATATGCCGACGGATATTGAGGTGTGCCATACAAGGGTGGTTGTTGAGGCAGTGGGTTGTGGTGTGTAGTGTTACCAATTAATCCTTCTGCTGAGTGAGACATCCCAGGTTTGTCTTGGCCAAATGACATGAGTCTTGGGGCATCCGAGAGTACCATGTATAGGTATATGGATTGGGTGTAGATGAGTTCGAATTGTTGGGTCTTGCTATTGGCTTCTTCTTCAGTCTGGGGGAAGGTGGCGAACACATCTTTGGCAAGGAGGGAAACAAGTGATTTGAGGAACCAATTGAGACAATGTTGGGGGGTAGCATCAGCTTTGCAGAGGCTACGTCACCGACGCCATTCGTGGATGTAGTCGGAAATATGTGTAGACGTGGTTTGTTTGAAATCATAGAGTAGTTCAAGGCCATTGTCATGACGAACGGGTAATTGAAATAAGGTCAAAAATGCTTTGGCCAAGGATTCAAAAGTCGCATGGGACCCAGATTTTTCTTTGACATACCATTTGGTGAATGGGTCAGTGAGTGTACATTGAAATAACCTCAATCAGATGAAATCGTCCATGATGTTGTTCGAAGAAAACCATAGGTGAAATGTCATGATATGGTTGGTAGGATCATCTCCTGCTTTTCCTTTAAACTTGGGGATGTATGAAGGGAGTTTGGTAGGCATTGCAGGCCATGTGGGGTTGTACAATATGGGATCATTGGTGATTTTAGTCAGATCCGGTATGTTGAGGGAATATAAATATGGTATATGGGGTGGTGGTGTAGGATTAGTTCTGGACATAGTGTGAGTGTTCTGAGTACCTGACCCTTGGAGGGGACTAGGTGGGTTTGTACTTCCCCCTTGAGAGAAAGTTGGCTCCCCACTTCCATGTAAAGGAGAGTGATTGGAAGGTGGACCTTGGGAATTGGACCCAAGTAAGGTGGAACCAAGCAAAGTTGATCCCAAGACAGTGGCACTCACAGGAGTGTGAGAAGGTGGAGCCGATGAGTTGGCAAGACTAGGAACTCCCCCTAGAATAGGAGGGAGATTTAGTAAGAATTTGGAATGACAAGCGTTCTGTGGGTCCTCTATGATGTCCGAATAGCTGAGTGATTGTGTGCAAATGGTCGTGAGAGCAATAAATAAACAAGATCCTTTGCTGCAATTTTTGAACTTTACACGATATATATCCAAATCAAACATAATCAGAAGGGAATCATACATAAAGTGTTTTGATAAAGAAGCATATATGTGGATAGGTTGATTTTGTCTACGTGGGGGAAAAAAGAAAACAAATGCTCGTGTCCTAAAAGACGTAACATCCTTCGTCTCAAAATATCACTGGACCTTCCAATAGCACTCGACAATGGGGTCTGAAGCCACCGGAAGAGAAACTAGTGAAGGATCTTAACGCTTCTTGATCTTATTTTCCTCTCAGGGTTCTTACGACTCCCTGTTTTGCTTGAGTCACTCTCCTTATCCAACTTATTTTCAATTCCTTCCAAACTCTGCATCAACTTTAAGTTGAATTTTCCTTTTTGATCCTTGGATTTCATGAGATTTTTGTTATCTTCTGGGTGAGCCTGAGTGTCTTTCTGCAATCATTTGATGATTTTCATCATATGCCCTTCCTTGTCCATCTCTCCTCCGTGCCCATTGGATTTTCATCCTTCCACTCCCAAATGGACATCCATTACTTTTACTTCATTCGTTGAACTGGAAGAATTTTGTGCCTCCTCCATTTCTCTACATTATGTGGAAATTCACTGTGGTCCTGACACTCGTTGAACTATGCAAACATAATGTTCAGTCAACCAAAATTTGTCAGGCCATCATTCCTTAACAATTTCCACATCATTCATAAACCAATCTGATTTAAGAAAACATTTAGGTTTCATTTTCTTTCCGAGCTCTTCTCTTCTCTATAGTAATTTTCGGTCACTAGCCCCTTCCTCTCAGTCCTTAACCCATGTGATCACAGGCTGTGACCAAGGGCTAAGTCAAAATGTTCTTAGTCGGGCCTTCGGCTTCGTAAATTTTCAAATCACAACACAACAATCCCGCGGAGTTCTGAGTTATCGAATTCATGAAGTAGAGTGGATCAATAGTCCATGTCTACTTACCATCCAACGAATGACACTCATTATGGAACCTCAGGTGTCTAATTTCTAGGACTTCAGGTCTTCGGGACTTCGAAGCTTCAGAGGATCTCGCATCTGCACATCCGAACTGTTAATCTCCGAACATTTCCAATCACCTTTGGTGACGTCATTACATCATATCACTTAACGTTTAACAATTGTGGGGGAATGAAATGATGGTTTGGAGTAACCCACCTTTCATCCCACAATTCTTCTGACGCTGACACATAGCCCCCCGGGAAATCCATGGTTTGGATTGCGGGACTTCCCTGAGAAATTAATTCCCATGCAAATTGGGTCCCCGCAATTCCCCCTGGACATCGATCTAGATGTATCGTGATAAATGCTAGTGTGGGCCCACTGAACTTTAACTATGCTACATAACCTTGGTCCCCACTAACCCTTCTCATACAATATGCCACATGGATCAATAATAACGGCTGATACGTGGCCCATTCATATGGGTGACATGCGTCACGTTCCAAATTCCATTTCAACCTTCCACAAGTTCGAAACCCACTGACACGTGGCACACATCCCATGTGTCCACATCACCTCTAGGTGACATCATCATGAATCACCACTTCATCTCTTTAGGCTTTGGAGCTTTGAACTTCAGGATTTTCAACTCCTCTACACTCACTTTTGCCTGGAGTGCTTTCCCCCAGATTTCATGATCTATCGACGCAAGTCCTCCTTCATGATCAATGGCTATGAGTGACTTCAGCACTTCAAGCTTCGGGAGTTTCAAAATCACAACACTTGAAATACTTTGAAGTGACTTTACCTGAAGTCTCAAATCTGTTTACATGTACCCCTCTGGCAATCAATGGCCAAGATCTACATCGACTATTTCACTTTCTCCTCGATTACAGAACTTTTGAAGTTCTCTCACTCTAGATTTGTGGATCTTGCGCCACCTGTCAACCTAGATCATATGACTATTGATCCTTTGCACTTAGATATGATGGATTGTAATCTATTTCCTCCTCAGTTCTCTCCTTTGCTTTCTTGGACAAAAATCTAACGGTCTAGAGTCCTTCCAACCACATATCTGAGGACTGTTGACGCTCCTCCTCTTGAGATTCATTTCTCGAACCCCTTTATCCTTAGAGGGTTTCTTTGACACTTAGTCAACTTTCGAATATGTGAAGTCCTTGAAACAGATCTTTTCATCCCTTCATGAGAAAACAAAATCTATTTCTCCTGATTTTTTTGAGTCAAAGACTCTGTCGACGCACTCCTTTCATCCAGGGACACTCTGAACCTCGAATTTTTTCCCTTTACACAATAATTCACTTTGAAATATTTGTCTGTTTAACCACTAGCATGGCCCATCCAGGTTCAGTGTCAAAACCATGCTTTGATACCAATTTGTAACATCCTCAATCCTCCAGAGACTCGGTAATGCTACCACGCAGAATATACACTTATATAATATATATTCATTTTAATGAATTTAAAACACTTAATCTCAATAAACCTAGAATCACTGCTACCATATAGAATCAATGGAGCTAACAGTAATTCATATATGCAACAGAATACATGAAAACATTCAAGCATCACAAAACATGCATAAAATACATAATTAAGCACATAAATGGTACTTATCTTTTAGCTGGAGTAAATCCACCAACTACGTGAAGACCTTCCATGAACCTCCTAGTGTTAGACTGCGCTACTCATCACTCCCAATAGTAGGTCACCCCCGAGCTAGGACTAAAATCCATCGGGAAAGGGAATTCTAATCTTGGTAAGGACAACAAGGAAGTTGCACAAAGTAATATGAATGATATTTTATCCCAGGAGCCACTTACGCCCACAACACACAGAACCTCATTCCCCACACGGTGGCTCCACCCCAGGAGGATACACCTTCACTAATATAAGTCCATTGGCTAGTACAACTCCCTTACCTTGATCTTCAGCAACAGGATGGACCAGAATTCTCAGAGTATTGTAGCTACTACGGGACCCCCTTCCAGCAGAACTCACTTCCCAACAAACTCTCTCACCTGGGAGAGTTTCTCATGGGCCTGAACACCTGCCTTTTCAACCTATCTTTGACTCAGCAACAACCAAGTACAGGTAACAACAACAACATTCAACACTCAGTTAGCTCATGGTGACATCAGTAATGGGGAAACGGGTATGGACATCCAAATAGTAACAGTCAACACTAAGGCTTAGAAAGGCTCAGGAAATTACAGTACACATCCGGCTTCACATGAAGCAGCACAAGAGGACTTCACGGTTTCAGGTTTCAGATGTGCATGAGGGTAAGCATGTGTTAGATGATGGAGGTCTTGGGTTCACATAAGGATCGAAGAATGGCAGGATGAACTCAGGTGGAGGATGGTAGAATGGGAATCCCCCAACACGAGTTGACGCTTCATCTTTAACTGCATGCACCCAGGTCGACACTTGTCTTCCTGGAGCTTCATGCACTCCATTTATCCTACGTCCCACTTTCCAGGAACTTAGGATAAAAAAAACATATAATGTTCACCTTAGTTTTCAGGAAATAATATTAAAATATTATTCCTCTAGAGGTAAGCCCCCTAGCTTATCCCCTAGGCCCAAATACTTAGCTCCCCTTCCTTAACCTACCTAGTGGAGCTTAGTCCCCCATAACGCTTCTTCATGGTCGGCCTACACGAAGTAGTGTTTATATTTTTATTAATTTTCTTCATAATTACATATACAAAAATCAGGCTCATTGTCCTTGGAATCTGGCTCACTAGCCTAATAAACACATAAGTCTTTCAGCTTATAACCACTTGGCTCACCAACCTATAAGAAAAATTATAATTCAGAAGGGGCTCGACCTTGGGGTATTACAAGTAGAATGCATTAGGACTGTGGAAGGGTTGGAAGTTCTCCATTTTTTCTGAGTTCTAGATTTTGTTAGTCTATGAATGTTCAAATATTTGTTCTAAGTTTTTTGAAGAATATATTGATCTGTAGAGATCGATTGTAATGGAAGAATAAATGTACAATGTGTGACACTGTATTTTTCATGAAGATTAATAAAGAGATCAAGTGACTCATCTTTGTGGAGGGAGTGAACCACGATACATTTGGGTTATGTGTGAATGGTAGTAGTACTTGTGGTTATATTTTCTTTAATGAGTTTTATGATGAACATGTTAAAATGATAAAGGAAATAATATTGCGCACTCAGGATAAACTGATGAAATATGTATAACAAAACTAAATGGATGAATGTCATATTTAGTATTAAGATATGAATCTTGTGTTTCAGTAAATGAATATATGTCATTGGGTATATGTTTTTATAATGGTTAATGAAGTTCTGTTTCAATAGTTGTGTCACTAGTTAGAACTAAGATCCAATTAGGGTTAGCATAATAAATGGGTATTCAAGGGCTAGTAGTTGAGGAGATATAATACCCATGAGAGAGAATCACATCCCATCCCATGGTTGCAGACACATGAGTCCTACGACCACCCATTGAATCCATATTGGATGATACTGTGCAATGCACTCTGTGCATTGTGTTTCCTTCTAGTATCCAGAAGGGACGATGGTTGAAATGTTTTTGGTAATCCTATAGTTATAAATTGGGTCAACCCATAAATATGGGAAGCGAAAAGAGTCATTGATGAGACAACCAAAGTAGTGCAGCTAGTAATAATGTTCAGAAACAGTGCGTTGGATTGGTACATGAGTCTAATAGTAAACAATCCATAGGGTGCATCGGGAACAGTAGCAGAGATCAAGCAGGCATTGATTACTGAGTTTTAGAGGCTGAAATCAGAGGATCAATTTATGAATGAAATGATTGAGCTTAGACAGAAACCAGGAGAGTCTGTATGGGACATTGATCAGAAATTCAAGACATTGAAAGGTAAACCTGAAGTATCCCATTTATGACATGCAACACAAACAATTGTTTATAAATTCTGTGTTACCACATTTCAAATATCCATTGAGACAACAAAAATTTCAAACCCAGGCAAAGGCACTTCAAGAAGAGATGAAATTACAAGAGAATCAATATAATCAAATAGATCCAACTATAGAGGATATGAAGGAAGACCTGAAGAACTTGACAATGCAATTAAACCAGAATAAAAGTAGGGAGAAAAGAGGAGCAGTATGGTGTACCTTGTGAAAATCAGAGGGACATCACAAGAACGAGCGTTTGAAATTTGCGCAGTACCTGGGAGTAGGGTTTCCAAATCCATTTCCTGAAGGAGGGACTTGGTGTGAAATATGAAAGACACACATGCATGGTCCTTATCACTTCCCTATGATGCAAAATTACAAGATAGAACCGAAGAGTACTTTCTGTAACTTTTGTAAGTCAGTAAGACATGAAGAAAAAAATTGTAGAACCCTGGAGTTAATGAAGGAAAGAACCTCAGATGCATACATGATGTAGGTTGAGTTTATGGGAGGAAAAAATGTGCCACATTTTGGCAATGCACAACAATTTCAAGCAGTGCCACAATTTTAGCAACCCCCGCAATATAATGAGGAACCACAATATCATCAACAGAACATGGATCCACACAGGAATAGAGAAGCATTCATAGGTAGAGGAAGAGGAGGAATGGGAAGAGGTAGAGGGCCTATTATATTCCATAATTTTCAGCATCAAGGACACTATGCCAGAGAGTTTCCTCAACCAACAACAACATGTATGTATTTTCATGCAACCGATCACATGATAGAAGTTTTCCCGAAGTTAATGATGAATATCTAGGAGAAGAGGAATATAAATAACCAAAATATTCAGTGGATTGCTACATAAACAAGGGATCCTGGGAGGAACATCAATATAGTGACTAGAGGAGTGAATATAGGAGTAGATGCACATAATCAGAAGAAGGAATCTCAGTGATGGATTTAGAAGAACACTCAGCCACATCAACAATTTGATGCAAATAATGAGAAGGAAACTTTCAAGGAAGTAAAGAAGGATTTCCTGAAGGAGAATGCAAACTCCACATCTAATAATGTGTCAAGGTATGATACTCCTATTTTTGATATGCTTCAATATTTGGATCATACTTGCAAATGAAAGAAAACAGATAAAGTAATTAACTTAAAGAATTTCCTGGAATCTTGCTTTAAATTACTTAATGATAATAATATCCTAGATTTTCTTAAAACTTTTCTTGCGAAATGTAGCATAGAGGAAGGGGTCGAAACATAACCAAAGAATATTAATCATGTCCATAGAAAGAAAATAACTATCAGAGAGTTCATATTGAATGAAAATATATGATACTTTAACATGGGAAATGTTATCCTAGACTTAGGATCAAATTTCAACATTTTTCCAGAGAAGACTTGGGAAGCAATGGAAGAACCTACACTAGGGTATTCACCTATTCAATTGAAGCTATAAAAATAGCATAGAGTGTTTTCCATAGGCATATTGAAGAATATAATAGTGGATGTAGATGTTTTGTGCACCGCAAAAAACTTTGAAGTGATGGGTATGGTGGATGAGTCTATACCATTTCCATAACTATTGGGAATTGATTGGGCCTTTGATAATCAGACCGTAATTAATTTAAAGACTAGAAATATGATATTTAAAGCTGGGAAATTTAGGGTAGTAGCACCTTTAGATCCCTAATATTGTGAAAGAAATGTAGAACCTGTGCCTGACAGTGTGCTAGAGGATGATATGAACCAGTTGTATAGGACTACTACACAAGATGAAGACTATGTGAATCCAACTCCAGATGGACTGATTAGTTGGAGAAGTATTAATTCCGACATGTCATATTCTGATACTGGAGTAGAAAATTGGTAGAAAATATTGCATGAAGTCTTTACTAGGAAGTATGTAGAGTTACACACACAATAAGATGGTTTGGGATAGAAGTAATACAATTTCCCACATTTACTGAAGAGGACAATTTAGAAAACTTCCTAACAGAGTTCGAATGAGAGGTTTTGGGTAGTCAAAGATTATTAGTATTGGATATAGCACTGAGAGACACACCTTCACGATGGTGGGGTGCACATAAGAAGGTAATTCAGGATTGGTATCAGTGTAAGCGAATGATATGCATAATATTTGGTAGGAGTCAGTAGCATAGACTCTTATAGGAGTATGATGGAAAAGGGAACCCAAGACAACACATAGATGGTTGTGTCACTAACTGGAGATTGGTGCCACTGAGTGAATTGACGCATTAATTTATTCATACATTAGAAGGAATAAATAGTAATTTGTTGATCCAGGTGGATATCGGTGGCCATCCACCTTTTCCAACTAGCTCAAAACATTTTTCTGACAATTTTGGCAATTTACTATTTTTAGCAGTTTTAACTTCTGGGGCCATTTTGAGGACCTAAATGAAGGTTTTTTGGGATCGAGATTTCTCAATGATAGCTTTCCAAAAATGAATAGATTTCCCAAAATGAATAGCTTTCCAAAAATTATATCTTTCCCAAAATGAATCTCCTCGATGATACCTTTCCAAGGGGCTACCACACGCCTAAAACATAGATCGTATGCAAAAGTTACGACCCCATGAAGTTGATGTAATAACTTACAGAAATGGAGCCCACATGACTTTTGGCGCTTCATCTCCAAGGGTTAAGTTTCTAGATGTCTAGGGTTTTTTAAATTCTTTTTTATTGTAAAAATGCCTTTAGAGCCTCATTGTAATGTTCTTCCTATGAATGAGTGCATCCATCAAATCTCTTCTCATAGATAAGCTGTCACCATTCCAACAAGCCTGTTTCCGCTGCATTTTACAATTTTAGCTTATTTCCTTATTGAATAGAAAACCAATTTTATTGTATCTCTGTTATTTTGTGTTAAGCAACTATTAATAATCTGTAGTCATTTCATTCTTCTCATAAAATCCAGATCAGTGGTATCAGAGTAGTCTTCTCCTTGTCGTCTTTATGCATGTCCCCAATGAGGTCAGAGTACAAAGAGTTGGGTCTCAAGATTGTTTCTCTTGAGGAAAAAATCTCTCGCACACCCAAGAAACCTCTCATGGCAGGAGAAAAGAAAGATGATGGGACATGAGATCCTTTCAAACTATTGATTGAGGAAACCCTCATGCAACAAAGGAACAAGATGATGGAGAGTTTCACACAAATCCTTTAGCGGCTACCAACAAGTGACGCATCTTCTTCGAGCGAAGGTGCCACGCCCTTCAAGGTACAAATAAAATTCAATATTCCTATATTTGAAGGTCATATAGCCACATATGTTGTAGACAAGTGGTTGAATCTACTAGAAGGGTATTTTTCTGTCCATAACTTTTCGAATAGAGAAAATATTACCTTTGTGCTCCTCAAAGTCATTTCCCATGTCAAATATTGGTGGGAAACTTTCTGTGAGAAAAAGGAAATAGAGGAACCCTCATTATTTACAGTCACAACCACCTGGGATTCCTTCAGAAATGATATTAAGGAACAATACTACCCTGTCGGAAGTTATGACAACTTGTATACCAAATGGACCACACTGCGGAAAGAAAGAGACCAAGTAGTGTCGGATTTCATGAATATCTTTCATACCTTGTGCACCAAGATGGGTATCAAAGATTCAGAGTGACATATGGTACTCAAGTATCGTGGTGCTTTGCATAGATACATCTATACTAAAATGGAAGTTTTGGACATCTCATCCTTGGGCATGGCCTACCGATATGTCGTCAAAATCGAACAGAAGCTCAAATAAAAGACACGACAATTTAGGCATGGGAACCCCTCACAACCAAATCCGGGAAAGGGAGGCCCCAACCCATAGAACAATGGATAGAGAAAATATGGATAGTATTAGGACAACCATTCCAAGCCGTAAGAAAAGAAGGAAACTCGAAAGACGAAGAAAGATAACGGGAAGTGGTGCGACTTCCATAAGAGCCCTTGGCATAACACTACTGACTACCACTCAAAGCAGTCGCTAGTGGATGAAGTGAAAGCCTCTGAATCATATGTGGGTTCAGACTTTGATCCAAAACCAAAAAGGGGAAGACAGATCATTGACACGGAACCCAGTGCCACCATCGCTACCACCAAGATCTGGCCTTGTGAACTAGATGAACCAGAAGAAGGAGAATGACTCTTCCATTCACAGATGTGGGTAAAAGGCACCCCACTACACTTCATCATGGACATGGTGACTCTACATTAATTATCGGGCTCTGAATAAAATCACAGTCAGAAACTAGTACCTGATTCCCCGAATCGACAACCTCCTTGATCAAATCATGGGGGGTAAACACTTCAATAAGATTGATCTGAAGTCTGGCTACCACCAGGTCCTGATATAACAGATGGATGTATGGAAAACCACCTTCAAGTCAAAGCAAGGTCTTTTTGAATAGTTGGTCATGCCCTTTGGTTTGAAAATTTCTCCAACCACTTTCATGAGGATTATGGACGATATCCTGTGACAATTAACCAATACTTTTGTAGCTGTGTATCTGGATGAAATTCTCATTTATAGCAAGACTTGGGCTGAACACTTGTAGCATATTCAGCAAGTTATGCACACCCTGCGGCAACACAAGCTATATGCCAACTTGGAAAAATGATCCTTCGGCATGGACAGAGTCCATTACTTGGGCTACATAATTGATCAACATGGTGTACATGTGGATCCTACCAAGATCCAAGTCATTCGTGACTAGCCAGCCCCAACCACACTTACTGAGCTTCAGAGCTTCTTAGGCCTTGACAATTTCTACCGCAGGTTTGTGTTGGGATTCTCCCATATTGCATGGGTGCTTATCCAAATAAATAGGGGTGGTGGTAAGGAAACATTTGCATGGGGCCAGTCCCAACAACAAGCATTTGACGATTTGAAGAAGCTCTTGTGCTCAACCCCAATACTTTTACTACTAGAACTACAGCGACCCCTTGAGATTGAGACATATGCTTCATACTATGTAGTGGGCATTGTTCTCACTCAGCACGGACACACCATGGCCTATCATAGTGAGACACTATTAGATGTTGTCCCTAAGTACCCTAATTACGACAAAGAAATGTACTCCATTGTGAAAGCCTGCCATCAGTGGAGACATTACATTATTGGAAAGGAGACAGTCATCCACACTGATCATAAGTCACTGCAGTTCATGTAGACACAAGGAAAATTGCAGAATGATCGCCATCAAAAGTGGTCCACATACTTGCAGAAATTATACCTCAACATCAAGTATAAAAAAATAAGCACCAATCGTGTCGTCTATTGCCTCAACAGACTGCCAGTCACGACACTCACCATGGTGCTAGACTCCTGCGGCCATGAGACCTCTGGATGGCCCCAAATCTATGATACAGACCAAGACTTTGCCACCACCTACCAAATGTTGGGTGAAAACATAGTTGTCGATAGTTTCCATCTTCAGGATGGGTGGTTGTGTCGTCTGGGCCATATCTATGTTCCATCAAGCGAGCGAGTGAAGTTGATCTGGGAATCCCACTACAGTCGGGTGGTAGGACACTTCGGCGTCGAAATGACAGTGGTGATGCTATAGAAACATTTCTACTAGACAAAACTTCGACAGGAGGTCATCAAGTATATCAGGTCCTGCACTGCCTGTGCTATTGCCAAACCAACCAGTAAGAAACAGGGCTTGTACACCCCTCTTCCTACTCCTGACAGGCCATGGGAATCCATATAAATGGACTACATGTCGGGCCTCCCATCCACCAAGAAAGGAAATGAATGTGTTTTTGTGGTTGTTGATCGCTTTTCTAAGATGGCGATTCTCGTTGCCTACAAGAAGAACATCACAATAGAGCCCACTGCCAAGATCTTCTTTGAACGAGTCTGGGTACATTTTGGAATCCCACAAACCATTTTATCATATCGGGACAGTCGATTTCTCAGTACATTCTGGTTGAGCCTCTGGTCACTGCTGGACACCAAGCTCACCAAATCCATGGCCTTCCACCTCGAGACAGATGGCCAAACTGAGGTCTTCAATCGAATGATTGTGCATATCCTTCACAAGACCAATTATGAGCTTTCCATATTTGACAAAAGAATGTCATGTGCATGTGGACGCTTCATCCATTTCAATTGGAGAATTTTTGGGACAACCGAGTGAAGAAGACATTGATCACCCAATATCTTTTGCTAATAGAAAATTGTCTCATTAAATAAAAACTATAATACTACAGAAAGGGAAGGTCTGGCTATGGTCTATGCCCTACATAAGTTCATAAATTATTTATTGGGTCAACATTTTAAGATGTTTACATATCATTCCTCTTTTAAGTACCTAGTTAACAAGACAGTGTTGGGAGGGGAGGATCTGTAGATGGTTGTTATTATTTCAGGAATTTGATTTTGAAATCATCGTAAAACCAAGGAAGTTGAATGCAGGACTAGATCATCTATCAATAATTACTAATATAGAGGATCCAAAGAACTTAGACGATAATTTTACTAATGCTAACTTATTTTATTTTCAGATTGTTGATGATTATTTTGCTGAAATTGTTGGATTTTTTAGCACAAGAATGGCTCCCAGGGAATTTATTGTTGCATAGAAAAAAAAGTTGGTAGTGCGCATTGCAGACTATCAGTTGATTGCAGCTCATTTATACAAGTTAGGTGCAAATGGAATTCTGAGAAGATGTGTGATGGAGCATGAACGCTCCATGGTGTTATCAGAATCTCATGAAGGTATAGATTGGAGGGCACTATGCAAGAAATCCTACAACACATAAGGTGTTGCACGCAGGATTATGGTGGTCTACAATAGATAGGTACGCAAAGGAATACTTTTAGACCTGTGATGTCTGTCAGAGGGTGGGAAAACTATCCTGAAGAGATGCAATGCCACTTATGGCAAAAGTAACTTTAGAGGTATTTTATAAATGGATTTTGGATTTCATTGTACCCATTAACCCACCAGCAAGGAGGTCAGGATCCAGATACATCATCACAATGACATAATACTTAACCAGATGGGCAGAAGAAACCCCAGTAAAGGATTGCAGCGCAGAAACTGTAGTGCAATTTATTTTTTAGAACGCGGTGATTAGATTTGGATGTCCTAGAATTTTGTTGAGTGATTAGGGAACTCATTTTATTATAGTACAATCATAGCTATGACAAAATAATTCAATATATATGATCAAAAGAGCACACCTTACCATCCCCAAGAAAATAATATAGTAGAATCTTTTAACAAGATTCTAGAAAATGCATTGACAAATATTTGCAATGTGAGTAGGGATGATTGGGATTTGAAGGTATTAGCATTGCTATGGGCTAATAGGACTACATGCAAGAATATTACAGGACAAACACCATTCATACTGGTGTATGGGCAGGAAGAAGTGGTTCCATTGGATTATTTGGTACCTAGTCTGTGCATTCCAGCAATCACCAACATGACAAAAGAAGATGCTACACAGGAAATATTGGATCAATTGATGGAGCTGGAATAAGAAAAAATTCCAGCAGGATATCACCAGGAAGTACTAAAAGTGAAGGAAAAATATTGGAATGATAGGCACATAAAGAAGAAAATATTTAAGGAAGGATATCTAGTTCTCCTCTATGACAACAGGTATCTACAACACCCTGGGAATTTCAAGATGCACTGGTTAGGGTCTTATCAGGTAGAGGCCATTACAAATGGAAGTGTTGTGCAACTAAAAGATCTTCCAAGGAAGAATATCATAATACTGGTGAATGGTAGTCGACTGAAGTTGTATCAAGACAATCAACCTAACAACCTAATGTAAAAACAAAAAATGGAATTGTGATTGTACATATTGTATATAGTAGATATTAGAAGAAAGAGACAAAAATCCATAAAAAGAAGAAATGTAATAAAAAGACAAAAAGATAGGAGAATACTAGAATTTTTTGGTGTAATAGAATTGTTAGCATTAATAGTGCATCGCAAAAAAACAGTGTTTAAGACAATGCATGCTGGAAAGTAGTTGACAGGTACAAAAGTGCAACACGCAGGAAAAAGTGAAAAAGCGAAAACTACCAGTGCAGAACAATTGTCAGTACATTGTCTCGCCATAAAGTTAGAAAAGGGGGAAAATGCATTCATTTGTGTTTTTAGCTAAGGAGAAGAATGAAGAGAAAACCCTAAGTGAAAGCGAGTGAGAATTATTGACAGTAGTTTGAGATTTATAGCACAACAGTTCAAATTCTAGCAATACGTCGTCATCACAATTGGAGTGCCGAGTAGGACTGGTCAAAACACAAAAAGTAACACTTGGGTGACGTAAACAGGGACAGAGGGCATGTTGACAGTAGTTGGTGTGGATGAAATCCATATGCTAGAGTATGAGCCACATAGCACGAAGGTGGATGAGGAATAAAACCCATCGCAGGAGGTTGGGGAGCTTGAGGAAGATGTGGAAAAAATAGAGTCTGACGCGTCGGGAGGAAAAGGGCCACATGATGAAGAACATGCCATGGGTTCATAGCATCAGGGCCTAGATTCAGAAGAAGAACAAGAAATAGAGCAAGAGGGTGTACCTGAGGTTGAGGCATCTTCCCCATGAGGGAAAAAGAAAGTTCAGGCTAAAAGAAGTGAGCAAGGAATACCGTGCACACATGTAAAGTTGATAATTGTAATGCCAAATATCCTAGATGGAGTAAAAGTGGATGATGAAATGATAGGAGGTGTGAACGATATAAGGTATTCAGACACGATGTTGCAGATACCATCAAATTCTCGGATTTGGTGCAACACAACTACATGGAATGTAAAGGAGAGGGCCCATCGGGTGAGCCACCATTGGATCTTTGGTAGTGGATCTCAGGGCTCTATAACACAGGGATTATGAACTTATTGAATATACCACACTTGGGAGTGGTAAATACATCAACAAATGTGTGAAATAAATCTTAGCAAGGGTGCATGGAGGTGTCTTATGGATGGATAGGACAATGCCTATCAATGTGGACTTAATAGCAACAATTACTAGGCTACTCATAGATGGGAAGAAGACAGAATGGTATATGGATGACAAGACTAAGGAAAAGAACATTTCTGATGAAATTAAGGAAAAATATGGCACATATAGATGGAATAGGGGGATCGATATCAACGACATAAATGATCTGGTGACAATATTCACTACAAGGTCATTAGGGTGTAAGTTAATGTTGAAATTCCTAAAGGAAGAAGTACCAGTAGGGGTGGTAGTGGCTACATCGCAGTACGTGAAGGGGAGCTCGATTTGATGGGCCCCTTATTTGATCAATTCCTTCCTGGAGGACTGTAAGGATACACAATATTGGGGCTCTGAGTTCCACTACTCATCCTCATTTCAATTGTAGGTTGGAAATAAATGCTTTATAGTGTATTTATTTAGAGATTAGGAAACTGTGGTGCAGCTCGGTACACATCCCTAAGGAGTACAACAGACCCAAAGAAGAAGAGGGTGAACAGTGATACATTTTCTCTATACCTTTCTAAGATCCACAATCACTTATCCAAAACATCAAGGATTTGACTTGAGACATTCCAAGAGTTTGGACAGATTACTAATTTTCAAGCCATGTTCCACAACATGTGGTTGCAGGGGAAGAGGGATCCAGCGAACGAATGGTTACCACTAAGCTACTTCATGATGATGTAGGATATCCATATATAGGTCTAGGAGTGGCTTGATGCATGGAAGGTTCCAGTAATTCTAAGGATATTTCCAATAGTACAAACTTAGACACGGGATAGAACAATCCCTACACAGTAGACAAGAAAAAATGGTGTGAGAAAAAAGAAAATTACAACACAAGGCCAAGTGGGGGGAATCAATCCACCTAAAAAAAAAAGAAGGAAATAGAATAAACCATAGGGTGGTTCCACACATGATCCATCGTGCATAAGGAATACACTAAGAGTTACAAGAGAACAGGTGTGTGTAGTAGAAGTGAGGATAGAGAAACATGATATACTTGTGGAAGAAGAAGTTAGACAAGAGACATGGGTGGCTACACACATTCCAGAGGCATCTAAGCCAGCATACTTCCAAAAGAAGAGAACACAGGAGAAATAAAGTGGCTCAAGGAAGAAGGAAAAGTCCCATAGGACACCACCTCATACACCACTGACAATAGATAATGTTGAATTAGTAGCTATAACCATTGAAGATCGACTATTAGAGGATTGGGAGAATTCTGAGAAGCAATGAGATTCAATTAATGAGTAGGTGCAAGAGTTAAAAAATGTGTTGGAACGGTTATATATCAGGGTACAACAGTGACAGAAAGACACACATATAAAGACTATGGAAGGAATGCCAGTAGGGGAAACAATGTTGATCGCAACGTAGGGGAGTGAAAATTTCGTTATAACACCTAGTATGTTGTACATTGACGAGGAGGTGGAACAAAAGCCTCTAAAGGAGATAGATACATTGGAATTGGTTTTTCCCAAGATCCCAACAAAGGCATTGTACAAATTGCATATCAGTGTCGTAAAGGAAATATAGTCCAGGGCAAGTTCAGATGCGACAAATTTACAGACATCACAAGAGGATAGCATAACATTGAAGGAAGAAATTATCTAGGAAGGGAAGGAGAAGAAGTTAGCGCAACAGAAGATAGAAGATATGTAGAAACACATTGGCGTAGTGTTTCAAACCATCCCGGACAATGTAGGATCAAAGGAAGTATCATCAAAGGAAAAGATGAAGAAAATAGATCAGGATTTGGAGCAGTATAATAACCAAATAAAGGATCTAGAGGATCACACAATACCCACTACTCCTCCAGAAGTAGGTGCACAATGAGATCAAGATGCAATAGTATCTATGGAGAATATAGCACAGGCTATACAAAAGATGATAGAGTTGTTAGATAAAAGTCCCCAACTGTGGACACAATTACAAGAATATGGAAGCTTGCAAGAGATATAAGGAAAGGATGATAGGGTTCATGGAGCAATGGAATACTTGAAACAGAGACAAAATATGATGTCACTTCCTAAAAAAATTAAGAAAGATGCATAAATGAAGAGTCTACACTTAGAAGAAAAGGAAAAGAAGGCAGAAAAGATTGCAAGGCAAGCTCAGTTGGAGCCTCTACAGGAAAAGGTTGAGCAGTTGGCCATGGATATCGACCCAACAAAATCAAAAGTGGAACAGATAGGCCTAGAAGGGGGGGAAATATTGAAACCTCTAGTCACCATGTAGATGGTAGAAGCCATTGCTTAGAAGAGAAAATAGGCTCATGGCCAATGCCAACAAGTAGTAGAGATGTATGAAGCACTGACACAGATAGTGAAACATGCAGGAGTCAGTGAGTGACTCAGGATGAGTCACGATGTCAATGTTGGGGGCATGTTGGTGCAGGCCAATTTTGCGAGAAAATCAAGGAATTTTTGGAGAAATCAAGGCAGAAATCAGAAAATATAAGGTAGCACCGGAAAAGGGGGAGTGCGCCCAAAATAGAGGAAAACCAACGCCGATGAAAAGAAGTTACAAAGTGGAGAAAGTGTTGCAGAGTAGGTGGAAAGTGGACAAGCGCCAACTGGGAGAATGGTTGGACAATGGAAAAGCCAAGATTGAGTCAGTTGGAAAGTGGAAAAAACTAATCCACTTAGGGTTAGGGTTTTTGTAATGGATTTGTCCCATTTTTGGTATAAGTAGAATGTATTAGGACTATGGAAGGGTTGGAAGTTCTCAGTTTTGTTTTGAGTTCTATATTTTGTTAGTATATGCATGTTCAAAGATTTATTCTAAGTTTTGTGAAGACTATCGCAATCTGTAGAGATCGATTGTAATGGAGGAAGAAATGTACAATGCACGACACTGGATTTTGTAGGAAGATTAATAAAGAGCTGAAGTGGCTCATCTTTGTGGACGTAACCCCAGGAGGGGGTGAACCATGGTACATCTAGGTTATGTGTGAATGGTTGCAGTACTTTTGGTTATATTTTCTTTAATGAGTTTTATGACGAGCATGTTAAAATGATAAAGAAAATAATACTGCGCACTAAGGATAAACTGATGAAATATGTAGAACAACACTAAATGGATAAATTGCATAGCTAGTATTCAGATATGAATCTTGTGTTGTAGTAAATGAATATATTTCATTGGGTATATGTTATAATGGTTAATGAAGTTCTGTTGGAATAGTTGTGTCATTGGTCAGAACTAAGATCCAGCTAGGGTTAGCATAATAAATGGGTATTTGAGGGCTAGCAGTTGAGTATATCTATTGTCGCTGAGAGAGAAGCGCATCCCATCCCATGGCTGTAGAAAAATGAATCTTGTGGCCACCCATTGAAGCCATATCGGGTGAGACTCTGCAATTCACTTTGTGCGTTGTGTTTCCTTTTGGTATCCAGAAGGGTCGATGGTCAAAGGGTTTTTGGTAATTTTGTAGTTAGAACCTAGGTCATCCCTTAAAACCAACAAGCATGCACCTTGATTTTTCCATCAACATCCTCTTCATCCTTTCTATAACTCCATTCTGTTGAGGTGTATATGGAGTATTATTCTTCCTTTCTATACCACACTTCTTACAGAATTCTTCAAATTCATTCCCGCAGAACTGTCTTCCATTATCTATCCTTGGCACTTTAATTTTGTTCTCTGTTTGATTCTCAAAAAGAGACTTAAACTCTTTAAACCTGTCAAAGACTTCAAATTTATTCCTAAGGAAATATATCCAAGTATTTCTCGAGAATTCATCTATAAATGAGACATAGTGCACATATTTTCCCAATGAAGGAACCGACACAGGTCCAAACACATCAATATGAACTAAATGTAAAATTCCTTCTGCCCTTGTTGCACCAGAGGGGAATCTTACCTGATTATTCTTCCCATATAAAAAAATGTTCACAGAAATCAAAATCCAGAGAGAATTTAGGCATACCTTCAACCATACCTTTACCGTGTACTAGATGAAGACCCTTCTCTCTGATATGCCCCATTCTTTGATGCCACAACATAACCTTTTCTCCATATACTGTAGCAGTTATTTTTTATTCAACTCCAATATCAGGAACAATGGAACTATTACACCCAATACTAATAGTGTTTCCTTGCATATTACACATATTTCCAAACCGAACTCCCTTCAACAACACCATTTCTGGGCCTCGAACCATCCTGCAAATTACCTTTTCAAATATTGTTTTTACCCCTGCATCGTCCATTTTTCTTACAAAAATAAAATTTTTGGCCAATCCTGGGATGTGCATAGCACCAAGCAGTGTTATAATCCTTTCATATATGAGCCTCAACTTGAATTTTCCTCGCCCTATGATTCTGGTTGTTGATTCATCACCTAGGAAAGCATTACCTCCATCATACCTTTCATATTCACATAACAACTCCATGTGGGGAGTCATATGAAAGGATGAACCTGATTCAACCAACCATGCCTCATGATCTGCATATGTTATTGAAGAATCCAAGTACACATCCCCTCCTTCCTTGGAGGTATTTTTTTCTGTAGAAGGAGATTCTTCCTATCCCTTCTTTTCCTCAACTTTGGATCTACATTGCTTCTTGTAGTTCCATTATTTTCCAAATCTCTAACATACCTTTACAAAATTTCGGCGAGAGTTATATCTTCTATTAGACTTAGATCTCCCACTTGAGGACTTAGATCTAGTTATTTCCTGGGAGAATCCTCTTGCAAATAATGCATCTATGCTCTGTCTTGTTAGATTTTCCTTATTTATAGAGAATTAGTGTTACTAGTGTTATTTTACTTTGTTATCATTAACATATGTTGGCACAAGGGAAAACCCAGGGTTCAATGCTAATAGAGCACCAAAAAAACCCTAACTATTGACCCTTTTGGAAACACCTACGAAGAAGATGAAGTCTCACCTGAGGTAGAGGTAGGGGGGTTGCAAGACTCAGGTGTCTACAACCTAGATAGGACATAGATCTGTGATTACATAACTTAATAGAGAACTTAGCCAACAATATGTGTTAGTTCTTAAACCTTATTCACAACTCAGCTTAAACCCTTATTACAGATTAGCACAAGATCTAGCCCTTAAAACCTCTTAGCACATAGCATAAGATCATATCAAACATTCATTCACATCACAAAGCACTAAGAATTCATAGATCTATACATAAAGAACAATGCACTAAGAAAATAGATACATAAATAACATGAACAACATCGCACAAAGAACATCGACATAGGATATATGTGGTTCACCCCAATGTGGGGCTACATCCACCAACTTCTTCTTCTTCTTTATTAGTATCCTCTAATCATCTTACATTCTTCTGCTCTTATGCACAAAGCCACAGACACAACTCTGAAAAAGACAGGATATCTGCGTGCACCTCGCTAGATCCTCCTTCCCTGAGTTAGATCAAATCACAAATCCTTACACAGTCTGACTTCACAAAGAACTTACAAAACAATTGCACCTAACTATGAAAGCCTTAACACATTCCTGCACAAAGCCAACTAGTCATGCAATAAGTCGTTCAATGACTAGTAACTACTTCTTACATTACTTAGCTACTTATTTATACATTACACAAAGGCCTAAGCATGGGTAAAGCCATTGGATGACATCCCAAACTCATTACATAAACCCTAAAATCCCAAAAAGCCCACAAAATGGGAGAGATCTCGCAATCCTTGCTTTGCCTGGGCAGTCCTCCTTTGACCTTCCTGTTGAAGTTCCAAAAATGGTCAAATGCAACTAACGTTTCCTCAAAACTTGATCGAGGGCCAAAAGGCCCCCAACACTCACCTGTGACTCATCTCGAGTCACTCTGATATGGCTAATACCACTTCTACGTCCTTGAGCTTATCTCAAGCTTCTTCAACTTGTTGCTTCGCTAGAGCCTCCTGCTCAGTGAACTCCTGAATTACTTTCTCGGTGACAGGCCCTTCCATGATTTGTTCCACTATTACGACCACCTATTCCAACTGTGAACCTTGTCCCTTAATCTCTTAAAAAGGTTTGCAGGTTTCTTCCTGCATTGGCTGGAGTCTCTGTGTCACCTTCATCACTCTGCTCTGGATGGCAGTGACCTGCTACTAAACTATGCGTTGCTCCTGTGACCTCTTCATATTCTCCACTGTAGTAAGGATCTTCATCTGTGTTTGCACAGTCGATGCATGTTGCTTCACCTCCTGGAGTTTTGCCTCCAATGTCCTCAGCACCGGGTCTTTTGCAAGGCGATTATAGGTATGCGCACTTCGATTACTTAGTTTTTTACATTCTGAGGCCAACACCCTGATTATTTCTACTATTCTCTTGGTAGTTTTCCCCTTTGATCCCATACTTCTTACGAAGTGCTAGGTATTGCTTGGATTTCTAGCTCCACTACTCCTCCTTGAAGCTGTTGAATAGCCTCAGCGAGCTTCCCCACTTGCACCTCAGTTGACTCCGATTTCTCCTGTGTTAAGCCCAACATATATAGAAGTTCTCTAGTCACTACCTCCTTCACTACAGTCTACTCTGCAAGAAGCTAGTCTTTTTCTTCTTGTATCTTTGCATTTCTTTGCTTGAACTTTTCCTAAATTTCACTTTTCTCCTATAGCGCAACTCATAGTTTCTCGAAGGCCTCCTCCTTTTCTTTCTTTAAGGCCTTTGTGGTATGCTCCTTTTCCTCTTGGGATCAACAAAGTTGAACCTCTGTCACATCTGCTAATATTCGCAACCAGGTGGGCTCATCCCCCAATTCTATATTTTCTACTGATAATGGCGCAATAGGCACTACACAACTTGACTGGATAGCTTGTTGGATGTATTTGAGCTCCTTATCTATTTTGTCATACATCAACTCCTGGTTTTCTCCATGTCTCTGCAAGATGTCTTCTGAAGCATCCTCGATGGTTGTGATGATGAGATCAATGTCATCCACTGTGATCACATTCTATGACTAAGGCATGTTGGCTCAGTAATTCTTCCATGCTGATGGTCTCTATGGATAAAGCTTCCTTTTCTTTGACATCTTGACCTCTGTAAGGGGATCCTTTGGCAGCGTTACTTTGCCCTTTTCTTGTTTTTATTTTCCCCTTCCACCTCTTGGTTTACTTCGTTGCCTCCTCCTTCTCTAGGTGAGTTAGACATAGTTTCCTTCGACGCGTTGTCCTTCACCTCACTGTATATGTCCTACACTTCATCCTTTTTCTTATTTTTATGTGCGCTTCTCTATCCATCATACTCAATCTGGGTGACCTAAGGACTTTTGATGATATCAGAGTCAGAGAGTTCTGCATCTTTGACCAATATAAGGAATTCATCTAGCCATTCCTTGGTTATCTCCTCAATGTCTTCATCGATCAATTTGTAGTACAACTGTAGCTCTTCTTTACTTTCATCCCTGCACACAATGATGTTGATGAAGTGTCGGTCTGCTCAAAAATTCTCTAGCGGCCTGTATGTGTGCAAATTGTTCGGGGTCATCCATGAAAATGCTTCAATAACACACTTCATCTGTAGGTAGTAAGCATGGAACACCACATTTTATTGTCATTGCTTCACCATATCGCTCGTATACCACAACGTGGTGACCCTCATAGCCAATGGTTCTGATGGGTCGACTTCTAGGAATGTCTCTCCCTCCAACATATCCCAAGTGACAAATGCAATGAGAATCAACAAACAACTGAAATGAAATTCGTAGCCTTGGTCCTACGCTTTGTGATAGTCCTTCTCCAACTTATTGATGACGTAGCTCGCCCAATTCATCTGTATTCCTTTGACACATTTCCCTGTGAGGTCGACTACGAACCCTGTGACTTGTTTCAGTTGGTTCTTTCTGACAAGATTGCCAGCGATCACCTGACAAGCTAGGCACACTGTGCCATCCAATATGAAGGCTACCTTGTAGCCTCGCTTCCCCTTCTCCACATTGCCATACGCCTCCTTGATCCACTATTCCAAGGAGAAATTTGATGTCTTCCCCAAGTAGAATTGTTGAGGGTTCGATCCCTGCATGCTCAATCTAGTGATCAAGTGGATCAACACTGGATCCACAATTATGTGCCTACCTAACCAGAGATAACCTCTATGGTAGGTGCAACATTCGATGGATTAAATAAGAAACATTGTAATAGATTCCGTCAATGGTTCGAACTTCCTTAATCAATACGAATCCATCTGTTATGGTGCGGTCTCAACGGTCCAATGGCGATCTTTCCAGAAATAACGATGTTTCTAGACATTCTGGAGCATCATTCTAATGGTCGGGACACATCCAACGGTCATATAGATTCTTCGTAGTGAAGTTCCACTCTGCATTGTTCTACTATTTTGGCGAGGTTCAAGTTCTGCAAGCTTTCCTTCTGCGACGTCTCCTCTGGAACTTCCTACATTCTTTCTAACTTTGATTTCTTCTTGCTAAGCTTTCTTGCCTTCTTCCCTATGATTTGAGTCATTGGTGTTTGCACCCAATTCGTCACTAGGTGAGCAAATTAAGAGTGCTTACATGCCCAGTTGGGATCTGCTAGGCATGACAGTTGTGAAAGGAAAGGGTTAGGGAAAATAAAACAAAACAATAGACTAGAATTAAACTAAAACTAATTAAAACTATGAGCATATGAATAAAATGAAAAACAAATACAAATGGACCAATATCACCAATGTATAAGCTGATCTATTGATGAAATCCAAAGGCACAATGAAGAAAGGGGACTTGGGTCCCTTCTTTCTCCGATGGAAGGCTCTTGAGGCCCTCAAATCTTGCTCTCCTTTACAATGAAAAGATGAAAATGTGGGTGAAAGAACTCCAAGATTATCCACTCAAGGGAGAGAGGGATAGCTCTTGTGAAATGATGCCTATGAGTTATTATTAAAGAATGAGTCCTCAACAATCTTGGTAGCATAACAATGCATAGAATTCCTTGAGAAAATGGTGGTTATTCATGGCTTTTTATATCCTAGCATTGGGTTATTATGTGACCTCTTTGGAATGTGAAAAGGGTCTCTTTAGGGCTCAATTAGGTCTTTGACCAGCCCACCATGAGGATTGAGCTCGGATTTTGTGTCAAATCGACTTGGGAGCCGATCCATTAGTGGTTGGGAGGCCGACCAATTTCAATAAATGCGTCGTTTAGCAGGCGCGTGGGTTTTTCACCCAACAGTCGCGCATCATGCGATGATGCGTGCATTATACGTTGTTGTTACGCGCATACACGCGTGAACTCAGGTTCTGTAAAGCGCCCTTCACTTTTTTGGTCATTTTGTATAGTTTTTGACCCTTTTTGCAATGCTGTGGAATTAATCCTGTGCCATGAATGACTCCAGTCCTATTTTGACGATGCGGAGTTCTTGTCGCCATGTGCGGACGAAATTTCAGTGATAACAGATGCCCCCTGATGGATGAGGTTAGGAGCATACGTATAGCCGAAATCCATCAATGTTTCTTTTACTGAGAATGGTTTTGTAAGGGAGA
>ML778556.1:111745-131939 GCA_009831015.1 Picea engelmannii
TTTGACGATGCGGAGTTCTTGTCGCCATGTGCGGACGAAATTTCAGTGATAACAGATGCCCCCTGATGGATGAGGTTAGGAGCATACGTATAGCCGAAATCCATCAATGTTTCTTTTACTGAGAATGGTTTTGTAAGGGAGAGCAAGAGTGGGACCGTGTAGAGCAATCCTTTGGAGAAGAAAGGAACCTGTAGAACCCGACCTTCCAAAAGGTGCGTAACAATATCCAACTGTGTACAAATGAGGCGGGCATGCCCCATGCTCGTATGATGTAACTCTGAAAAAAGATGACAGAAATGTTGATGTAGACAACTGCAGCGCTCGTGGGGGCGGAATGAGAAAGGCAGAAGACAATTCTGCAAAGGAACATACTCTGAACCATAGGTAATAGTCGTGGAAATAAACAGTGACGGTGATGTGGGCATTGGTGGCCCTACCAAGTTCAGAGGTCTTCGGAAAATGATAAAAACTGCAATAGTCGCCAAGTAAGACCCACCGCAACATGAGAAAGTGTTGGCGTCGAATGTTATGGGGGTCAACGACATCAGGGAGCAATGGTGTTTCCCCCTGTGTCGTCCGAGATCTCTCATTAAATGGCAAATGAGAATCAAGATATTGTCGCCCTTCTGGAAAATTGTGCTGATGTCGACAAAAGGGGGACGTGACTCCCAGAAGAAAAGGGCTTCACGAAATCTACTGTGGTGAGGAAGTGGCAGAGGTACATGGACGACGTCAAGAAGTGGGAAGACTCAAGACTGCCCTTGGCTGGAGAATGTATGAGACAAATAGTGGCCACAACCGTGTGACAAGGTCGAGTGTCAGGGAGACGCCAAGACCGAGGATAAGTTGTGCCAGAGGCGGGACAAGGTGAACAAATTCAGAGGGTATAGGTAAGTGATCTGGGTAGTACTCTGAAGATATAGACGATGCCGACGAGGGTAAATGAGAAGTCATGCTCCAACCAAGGGTGACATGGGTTGCATGTGGCCAAAAGGAAAGCAGGTCGCCAATGGTGACGACAAAAGTAAATAACCAAAAATAGAGGCATTTGTACAATAAATAATGAATAATTTGTGGTAAAATGTACAAATACAGAAACCGGTGCCCCAGTGTGAAAAGAGTGCCCCAGGGAGGGAAAAAATTTCTTGGAAAATTGATGAAGGGTGGGGGGGCCATTGGTGAGTTTCTGTATGCGGTAGGTGAAATGAAGATATGTTCACAGATGGGCAAACTGATGGTGGATGAAATGGTGGGTTCATGATCCTGTGGAGGTGCAGGTAAAAAAGAACATAACCATGAAGCGATGATCTGGGAGTCCATATAGGAAGCTAGCAAAAATGAGGAGAAGAAGGATGTGGTTAATCTGCAACATGATGAAAGACTACTGGGACTCCCATCCCTAAAGGGTAATGAAGAACAACATGAGTGTCGAAAGTGCAAAAAGGTTCTATGAATGAGACAACTCATGGGGGTAAGAAAACTACCGGGTACCAGTACCAAAAATGCAAATGGAGGTGTGAGTATTGTAGAGCCGGAAATGGGTATCCTAAAGGCCAAAATCAGGGGGTGTGACTGGGAATCTAAATGCAATACAGCGGGAGAGACTACATGCCAGTGCTGAGTATATACCTGAAGGAATGATGAGAAGAGATGATGATCAAGTACCTGCACACAGAACAACCAAATACCCAAAGTAAACAATATCTGAAGATAATAACAAATATGAACATGTATTAGATAAATGTGACAATGCACGTGCATACCTGGCCATGATATGAAAAAAGGGTGCCCCAGGGGCTCGGGATAAAAAGTGGCCCAGGGACAACCATGATGTAGGTGGTGGGATGCCGATCTCGTGGCTGAAGACGGTTCGAAAAATGGATGCCCTGGGCTCCCGGAATGGTGAGTGGAAGTTTGGTAAAAGGCCTATATATAGCTGTAGGGCCCACATTGCCACCTCATTTGTACCTGCTACTACAGTGAGTTTTCGAGCAGATTCAGAGGAGATTGAGTGATTCTGGGAGCACGAGGTACCCGATCCACGGTGTGCGAGTTTCAGGTTAGTGGTCTAATCATCCTGCATAGAAATAGGTTTTCAATTTTTGGGTAGGGTAGGTACGGGGGGGTCGTACAGGGGTTTAAATGGGTTTTTGTTAGAGTTTTATGATGCCAATTGGTTTTATGTTTATTAACCATGCACTGTAACATGGTCTTGAGGACTTTGTTCACTACCTCGACCTGTCCATTTGACTGAGGATAGTATGGTGAGGCAAACTTGTGAGAGAAGCCTAACCAAGATGAGAGTTCGACGAAGGTCTCATTCTCAAAATGTTTCCCATGATCGGAAACAAGTTGGAGTGGTACTCCGAACCGGGATATGATGTGGTTGAAGAAAAAATGCACTGCAGTGTTGGCAGTGTTGTTGAAAGTGGGCATAACTTCGGCCCATTTGGTGAAGTAATCGACGGCGACAACAATGTATTTGTGACCATTGCTGGAGGGGGGATTACAAGTCATAAAGTCAATGCCCCATTTAAAAAAGGGGCCAGCAGTAATGACAGGGTGAAGAAGGGTGGGGGGGGGGTGGGCTTTGTTGGCATAGAGCTGACATTGCTCACAGCGTTTCACGGCATGAACGCAATCGTGAAACAGGGTAGGCCAAAAATAACCAGCTCGGATAATCTTCTGAGAAGTGGAGATGCCCGAAAGATGGCCCCCACATGCGCCATTGTGGCAGTCATTTAAGACTCTGTCGGCCTCGTCAATAGTCAGGCAGCGATGAAGAATGGTGTCGATGCCCCGCCGATAGAGGATGTCACCGATGAGGAGGTAGCGGGGGGCCTGATGGCGAATACGCCGACGATCATCTCGTGATAGGTGATTACCGAACTTTTGAGTTCGTAGGTAGACGAGGAGGTTTCCATACCAAGGATCATCTGAGGTGATGTAAAAGAGATGTTCGTCAGGGAAGTCGGTGTTGACGGGGGGACTGATGGTGTCAGAGGGAAGGGACGTGACAAGTTCAGCGAGAACGAGGGCCTTCTTACTCTTAGGTGTTGAAAACTTGAGGTCGGATTCCTGAAGGATAACGATCCATCGAGCGAATTTGTCGTTAACTTGGCGACAGCTGAGAAAATATTGCATAGGGTTGGAATCCGCGACGACCTTCATGGTACGAAGCAGAATGTAATGGCGCAGCTTCTGTACTACAAGGACAACTGCAAGAGCATGTTTCTCTTCATGTTTGTATTTCAGGGGTGGTCCTGAGAGGTTCTTACCGACGTAGTAAATGACGTGTTTACGATTGTCATCTTCGAGCTGGACGAGGACGCCGACTACTGATATAGCTGATGCTGATACGTAGAGGATGTAGTCGCGATTGTAGTTAGGTGCACTAATCAATGGTGCATTGGAAAGTGCTGCCTTAAGGTCGTCAAATGACTATTGCGAATAGTCGTCCCAGTGAAAAGGGATGTCGTGACGTAGTAAGCGAAGGAAACCATGTGCACGTATGGCGTAATCAGGAACAAAGCGTCTAAGGAAGTTAGCTTTTCCCTGTAGACTCTACAGTTGTCGTAAATTCCATGGAGGTGGAATTTCGGTGATGGCTTGGACCTTAAGGGGGTCTACGGTGATACCGCTTTGTGAAACGATGAACCCGAGGAGGCACCCTGCGGTGACACAGAACACACACTTGAGAGGGTTCAAGCGGATGTTGTACTGGCGACACCATTGAAAGATGATTCGTAAATCATCAATGTGTTGGATGCGTTTCTTGGAGCGAGCGGTGAGGTCGTCCAAGTAGGCGAGGATGATTTTAGCCAGATCGTGAAAAATGTATGTCATGGCCCGCTGGAAAGTTGCACCAGCGTTTTTGAGGCCGAAGGGCATGACACGATATGCAAACGTACCCCACGGGCTAATGAATGCAGTTTTATATTGATCGGCTGGGTGAATTTGAATTTGGTTATAGCCAGAAAATCCGTCCATAAAGGAAAGAGCCTCGTGCCCGGCGCAGTCGTCGATAATCTGATCGATGAAAGGTGTTGGGAAGTTGTCCTTGGGACATGCTTTATTGAGGTCGCGAAAGTCGTTCTATTTTCTTGGCTATGAAATCCCTTAATTCTTGTTCTTTTTGTTCTATAACTTCTTCCTTTGCTTTCCTCCTGATCTGATCCCTTTCAATCCAGGTCTTTCTTAACAAAAGTGCAAATGAGGCATTGTTCTCCACAAACTTAATGACTTCAAATTATTCTTTGGTTGATATATTTACATTAGTAACTCTTCCACATAGGGTTATCATCTTCCCTTTAAACTAGCCTATCCTTCCTAATGAAGGTACTATAGCAAGATTTCCACAAATTTCCCAAGTTCTTTCTGGCATAATATTTACATGTGTTTCCTCATCGAAGACATAGTCTATATCGAAGTCTCATATTCTTGTTTCTATGAACTGCTTCTCTTTTAAGATTTCTGGTAAACTAATGTCTCTGTGATCATTCAATGTTTCTTTCATTTGTAATAACATAGTCTCTGATTCTTTCTGGGTTTCTGACATATCCTTAGTTTCTTGATAGTTTTATTGTCTCATGTCCATCTTTTCAACTTTAGCAATCATTCTAGTACAATCCTCAACCTCATGACCAATATCTTTACAACAAAGACAAATAGGACCTATACTAGGGCATTCCTTAGCAAGGTGTCCCAGTCTTATGCAATTATAACATAGTGTCAATCCTCTTTTTCTTTTAAACGCTCCCCAACCTTTCCTGTACTATGCACTGGGATCAAAGTGATGGACCTACAATCTACAACAATCCTTTCTAGGTTCCTGCATCTGCTTATTAGTCCAAAAATTCTTTCTATGGATACGAATAACATATCTTTCACTATTTCTATCAAATCTATTCAGGTCAAATCTTCTTTCTTCTATTTGTGCCCTAGTTTTCAGACTATAACAAAATCTATCAAATATGCCTAGATTCATACTTTCGAAGCAAAAATTTCCACTTATCTTACCTTTATAAGAGCACAAATCTTTAAGATCTTACCTCTTTTCTTTAGATCAGACTTATTTTTCTTAGAAAAAAGCTTTGCAAGTCAAGTATAATATTTCACACTATAGCAACATATCTACGCACATAGGTTTCTCTTTTCTTTAGTTCCCAACAATCATAGTATTAGCCTCAGAAACATAACCATTTTTTGGCACAAGGGCAGACCTAGGGTTCAACGCTAATAATGCACCAACAAAAACCTAACTATCGTCCCTTTCGACAACACCTGCATAGCAAATGAAGTCTCATCCGAAGTAGAGGCAGGGGGGGTTGTAGGACTTAGGTGTCTACAACCTAGATAGGACACATATCTATGATTACAACACTTAACAATGAACTTAGCCAACAATATGCTTTAGTTCTTAAACCTTATTCATAGCGTAGGTTAAACCCTTATTACAGATTAGCACAATATCTATCCCTTAAAACCTTTTAGCACATAGCATAATATCAGATCTAACATTCATTCACATCACAAAGCACTAATCATTCATAGATCTATACATCAATAACAGTGCACTAAGAAAATAGATGCATAAATAACATGAAGAACATTGCACAAAGCACATCGACACAGGATATATGTGGTTCACCCCAATGTGGGGCTACGTCCACCAACTTCTTCTTCTTCTTTATTAGTATCATCCAATCTTCTTACATTATTTTGCTTTTGTGCACAAAGCCACAAATACAACTCCGCAAAATATAGGAGATCTACGCTCACCTCACGAGATCCTCCTTCCCCAAGTTAGATCAAATCACAAAGCCTTACATATTCTTTCTTCATAAATCACTTAAAAAATGCTTGCACTTAGCTCTGAAAGGCTTAACACGTTCGTACAAAAAGCCAACTAGCCATGCACTAAGTCGATCAATGACTAGTAACTACTTCTTACATTACTTAGCTACTTATTTATACATTACACAGAGGCATAATCATGGTTAAACCCATGGGCTGACATACCATACCCATTACATAAACCCTAAAAGCCCAAAAATCTTGCAAAATGGGCAAGATCCCGCGATCTCCGCTTCGCCTAGGTGCTCCGTCTTTTACCAGCCTGTCGAAGTTCCAAAAATGGTCAAACGCGACCAATGTTTCCTCAAAAATTGGTTGAGGGCCAACAACACACACACACACACACAGATATTATATATATATATATATATATATATATATATATATATATATATATATATATATATATATACATATATATATATATATAATGTACTAAGTAGTATTTGCATAAAAAAGAGACCAAAATAACACAAGAGATTTATCTTGGGAAAACCACAAATTGGGGAAAAACCCAACAACCTTTCTTAGATATATTCCTTTCAAAAATAAAATCCAATCAAATAAACCCTAGCACAAGTGCACATATGTCCAATGCATCTCTTTCTTATGGAATATTCTTTGCATCTAAGAAATTTTATATAGGAGGTAAACATCCTCCTATAGATACCAAAACATCAAAACTCCCTCTTATCTAGGGAGGCATTTTTCATGATGTATTCATTTGGTACTCCACTAACTACTCTACAATCTTCTAGTAGGCACACAACTAATACAATGCCTTTGGTAGCTATAATCATCATGAACATTCTTTGCGATCAAATGGTAGCACACAGATACATCCAAATGATCTGGCAATCTCCATGACAATCAACTAGTAGCACACAACTACTACAATGTCATCCAATAAATCACAACTACTTCCAAATAGTACACAATTGTTGTCTAGTGACACACAGTCACTGCCAGTGGAACATCCATTGTAGTAGTACAAAACTATTGTCCAGATACACGCAATCTCCGCTAGTGGTACTCAACCACCGAAGTAGCACAGAACTACTGTCTGGAGTTACACAACCTCTGCCAGTGGACACATTTGTTATCACACTAAGTTGCCTTGGGCCTTTTAGCCTTTAGTTTTAAGTTTTTAAACCTTTAGACTTCAATTTTTTTTTATTTCCTTAGTGTGATTTACTTAGGTTAGCTTGAACAAATAAACACTTGAGTGTTGGCTCATTTTTTGTCCGTCACATAGATTTTTAGCTTAGGTTCATTTTATGGCTTACGGTTTTGACTCACCTCATGACTTGACACCAAGCCTAACCCATCCCATGAACTACATGACTTGACATGTCACTCTTTTCACTCATACCTTTATATCCTTTCCATGTTGTCCCTATGTCCGATTAAAGGTGGTCAAATCATCCTTTTTGAAAAAGAGTGCTGCCAAATCATTAGGATTTTCCGTAGTGCATTCCTTGTCCTTTATTCCTTGCCATGATTCGTCATCATTTCACTGAGGTCATGTTATACCTTGTTTTCATCACGATGGTTCGTTAAAATATGTATTCAAATTTTTGGTTTTAATGAGTTTACTAACAGTTTCAAAGATTTGAATATTCTCAAACTCGGTGTTGTTCAAACTGCTAGTTCAGACCAGCTGTAGACAACGCTACAAGATGAACTACTAAGGTGGATTTGGATGTTGAGGTTGTCGTGGTGGTCTCCTAACCAGTTGTAGAGCCTCAAATTTTCATTACTCCTCCAGGTATTCCGTGAGCTCCCACCATTGCATAGAGAATTATTGTGATAGGTGTTGCCTGAGTGTTGGTAGCGACCATTTATGCAAATCACTCCTTCCTTCATCCCTCTCCATTCCCATTTTCCCTCTCACAAACTTGAAACCATTGTCACCTAGTTTTCAATTATCAAGACACCAATTCATCTTGATCCTGAGTGTTGAGTTCCCATGAAAACACTTATTCCTTGTGTGCACACTGTGCTACCAAAAAACGTTGTTGAAACCTTGCTACATTTCCCCTGTTTTCTCTACTATTTGGATTGGAGTGTTATTTTCCAAGTATTCAAAGACCATTGGAGAAATTTTCCTTTCACTCTATTATCATTCTTCAGTTTGAGATCTACAAATTGTAAGGGGAGGGAAAATTGCATTTCTTTCCTTTCAAAAGCCATCAAAACAGTGTTCTGTCAAAACAAGTTGAGTTACAGGATAATCGTAGGAAAGAGAAACCATTATTCATTGTCATTGTCCCATTGACGTCTACCTCCATTTTCTCCCAAAAAATTCACTGCAATATATACTTTGATACCTAGTATTGACACATGGAGACACCTCGGAAGAATAAATCTCACAAGGGAGGAATTATGGTCAGAACTGAACCCTCAGACATGCACTTATTTGATGCAGAGCCAATGGTTAGGGAAGTTTTTAAAATGGTGGGTTACATCTCTTTTTTCCAAAACATGCAGAGTGGACATCTTGAAGTGGCAAGGAAATTTTCCTTACATTTTGATGGCCTTAAGACTAAGGTAGGAGATGTGGATTTTGAGGTGTCTGAAGACTCTATTGCAGCAACCATAGGGATTCCTAACACTGGGGAGACATGGTTGTTGACTCACTCCACATTTTGAGGAACACTTGGTCATATTTGATCATTTTTGGGACTTCGAAAGCTTGTCAAATATGGAGTGCAACACGAAGTGGAAACAGTGGAAGTTAGACCCCTTTTTTGGGTCACTTTTAGGTTTTTGGGGATAATGTAATGGGAAAGGGATGTCTGCCCGTGGGTTTACCCACACTTAGGCCCACTTTTTTAATGTATAAATAGATGTATAGGTGAAGTAAGTAACGGGACAATAGCCTATCTATGTGATGTAATCTAAGTGTTAGTAGTGCTTTGTGCATGACTGTAGAAGGGTTACATAGATAAGTGCAAATTATAGAGATTATAGAAGGCTTTGAGATACAACTCAAGGAAGAAGGATCTAGCGAGCTGTGAAGATATTTTGTCCTATGCGTAGAAGGGTTTTTGGTGACTCTTTGTTGTAACCTGATTAACTGAAGATAATAAAGAAGAAGAATTTGTGGACGTAGCCCCAGGGTGGGGGTGAACCACAGTAAATCTGTGTGTTCTGCTTTGTGCCTCGAACTGATGTGTTTGTCTCTTCCTTTGCTAAGTGCTTTGATGTGTTTAGATAGATCTATTTATTCTTTGTTCTTCTGAGATATGAACGAATGTTAGATATGGTATGTAAGATGCTTAGTGCTTGATCTACCGAATCTAATCTATCTTGTTGTGGCTAAGTGTTGAATTATCTTAGATCTAAGTACATACTGCGATGCTCAATGTTATCTGTGAACTATCATAAGGGTTGAATATTGATGAATAATCTATTCTAGGTGATTGCTAAGTGTTATAATCACATATATGTGTCCCATCTAAGGTTGCAGATACCTGAGTCTTGCAACCACCCCTGCCTCTACCTCAGGTGAGACTTTATATGCTTCGCAAGTGTTGCCGAAAGGGTCGGTAGTTAGGGTTTTGTTGGTGCGTTGTTGTAGCGTTGAACCCTGGGTCTTCCCTTGTGCCAACAAATGGTTCTGTTGCTAGGACCTAAAACTGTGATTTCTGGGAACGGAGCAGAATAATATTTGTGCAAATATTCGTTCTGAAATCGTGAAATCTATGTGTGTGGATATATGCCCTGGTGCGCAGTGATCCACTTGATCCGAAAAGATCTGTGTTGAAGAAGGAAGGACAGATCTTAAGGAAATAAGTTAGATCTGCAAGAAAAGAGGTTGATACTAAAGAAAAGAAGTAAGATCTGTAAGCTCTGTGCTCTGATAAAGGTAAGAATAGTTAAAATTTCTTAGATCTGGAAGCTTTGTGCCCTGTAGAAGTAAAAGAAGTAAAATTTTTTGTTTCTAAAGTATGGATTTAGGTATGCTTGATAGATTTTGTCCTATCTTGAAATCTAGGGCATTGTTAGATGAAAGAATGTTTGATATGAATAGATCTGATAAGAATAATGAAAGATATGTTATACCTATGCATAGAAAGAATTTTTGGACTAACCAATGGATGCAGGATCCTAGAAAGAATTTTTTGCAGGCTAGCCATTATGACCCTAGCAAGAAGTACAAGAAAAGTTGAGGATCATTAAAGAGAAAGAGAGGATTAACTCTTTGTTATAGTTACAGAATACCAGGACATCTTGCTAAGGAATGCCCTTGGAGAAACCCTAGTTTCCTCTGTTTTAAGGCTATGGACCATGAAGTACTAGATTTCCCTAGAAGGATTGCTAAACTTGAAAAGTTGAATATGGGGCAGGCAAACTCTGAAGGAGATCAAGAGACTAATATTATAGAAGAACCCCAGAAAGAATCAGAGATTATGTTACTGAAAATGAAAGAAACCCTGGATGAACATAAAGATGCCAGTTTGTCAAAGATCTTCAAAGAAAAGGAGAAAATTGAAGTAAGAATAGGAGACTTCGATATTGACTGTGCTCTGGATGAGGGAACACGGATGAACATTATGACAGAAAGTACTTGGGCAACTCTAGAAAGGCCTGCTATGGTTCCTTCACTAGGAAAAATAGGGTTGTTTGAAGGAAAAATGGTAACCCTATGTGGCAGGATTACCCAGATAGCTATGAGTACCCATGGAGATTCAACAGAGGAAGAATTCAAAGTTATTAAATTTCTTGAGGACCATGTCCCATTTCCAACTTTGTTAGGCAAGATCTAGATTGAAAAATACCAGATCCAGAGAAAAGAAGAAAAGGAAGCCCTAGAACAACAGAAGCAAGAACTCATGGAATTTATGACTAGAAGGATCGCCTACTTGATGGAAGAACAAGAGAACATATATAAGATATTGAACACCAAGGACTTGGATGTCGAAGCTATAAGAGAATTAGAGGAACCACAGAAGACCAAAATACCTAATACATATAATGAAGGAGTATTAACCTTGGATCTGAAGAAAGAATCTTAACATCACGAAGTGACTATGTCGAGAGAAGATAAGAATCAGAATGGAAAAAGGATGATCGAGATGAAGCTCACTGGGAAGAAGGCTAGGAAGCTAAGTAAGAAGAGAGCCAAGATTGAAAAGTTACAGAAGATTCCAAGGGAAACTTCACAGAAGGAAAAATCACAAGAATTGAGCTTCGCCGGGATATCAGAACAACGACATATGGCACTTTGTCGTGGTGAAGCAATATAGTCATTGGACCGATATACCCGTTTGACTTCCGCCCTGAGCAGACAAAAAAGCATTAAAGGATCACCACCAGACCGTTGGACCATTCCATAACGGATGTATCAACATTCATGGAAGCTTCATACCCATTGCAAGCATACCGTTGATGAATTTCCTATTTAGCTCATCACGCCGTGCCTGAAGAACACTTTTTCCAACTAAAAAGTTGAAGCCCACAAAACTAGTGATTGTATACAGTGATCATTGCAAGCAGATTTTTCATCCCAGTATAGTATTTTGAGATCATCGTGACCCCGATTATCTTTCCTGAGTGCGTATGTCCAACGATCTCACCGCACTTGAGGAATCCATCACAGAGGTCCATCTTGATTTAATGACTGAGAGAGTCATGTCATAAAGAAGAATGTCCACCAGATTCCAAGCATCATCGATGAGAGGAGTGCAATCCTCCCCATCGACTGCTCACGTAGAAACATCTCGAGCCGACGTAAAGAGAAGAACTAAGCATAAGGACAACATAGCCAACATGAAGTTAGTGCCATCCATCCTACCAAATTACATACCCCTTCTGAGAAGTGATATTAACAGGGATAGTGTCCCTAGAGACTTTGAATACACCCTAGTCACTGCATATCTACCGAAAGGAGTATGCACCTACTGCGCAGATAAAGACAAGGTTACAACGTTGAAGTTTTGCGACTTAAACCTGGGGGACCATAAAGTTTACAACATGATCTCCCCGTATAAGTACTTGACGAGAACTAAGGGCAAGAAATCGAAGCTCATCTCTGAGCAATGGATGATGAACCTCACGTAGTCTACTTTTCTCAACCTTATGAAAATACCGCACTTTGACAGACACCAAGAGGTGAATGCTTGTGTAAAATTGCTTCTAGAAAGTTACCACAGAGGATACCTGTGGTTAGACCGTCGCATAACTGTTGATCTGATGCTAATCAATATGATCACCAGGCTTAGCATGCAGGGCCCTGATCCCCATGAGTATTATCCTGGAAAGACCGCAGATCGTGCTCTTGCACAGAAGATCAAAGAAGCCTATGGCGATGTTGAGAAAGGCGCAAGAGGCTACATGGTAGCTTCCATTGAAAGTGGCGCAGTGTGCCTCGCATGTCAACTGATCGCAGGGAAGTTGTTATGTAAGAATAAACCAACACAAGTATCTGGCTTTGTAGTTGACCTCACAGGAAAGTATGCAGAGGGACTACAAATGAACTGGGCGAAGTACCTGGTGAATCAATTGGATATTGACTGCAGAGAAGCCCAGGATCAGGGGCATGAATTCCATTTTAGCTATCTCTTGAGACTGATCACTTTTGTTGCATGGGAGCTACCGGAAGGCGCAACCTTCCCGGACCTTGACCCCTTTGAGCCACTATCTGCAAAGTTCAGTACATTATGGTACTCGAACGAAATGAGCAAGAAATGGAAATTGAATGTAGTTTTCCATGTGTATTATAACCAATTGAAAGTAGCCATAAGGAGTGAACCTTGCATAACCCCGAACACTTTACAGAGATTCCAACCTCTAATAAATTTCAGCATGGACCGTCATTTTATATACCTAACCCCACGCACAGATGAGCACCAGGAACAACTTTAGTCCTATTATAAGCTGACAAAAGAAGACTTGGAAGAGATCACCAAGGAATAGTCAACAGACCTCCTTGTTTCAACAGACCCCACATAAATGTATGACATCGACAGCCCTGAAACTACGCAGGATACACCCGGGCCCAGTAAGACAAAGAAAGAAAAAATGATGAAGAAGACTGAATAAGTCTAGGAGCAGCTTCCAAAAGCACTGCAGCTAGGGTTACTAGCAGAAGTAGTTGAAGAAACTCTAAACCTCTTGTTGAGGCACCTTAATTGATGATATTGACCTAATCTCTAGATAAATCAGTGTGCCTAACCCAACGTATCTCCTGGTACTCTCAGAAGGCCAAGACGTGAAGTTTGGATTTTTGGTCAAATCTAGGGTTTGACCAAGTCAAACATCCATGACAAACTCTATGAAGTTTGAGAACAAGTTAAATGGAACCTCTAACTTCAAATCATGGAAGACAAGGATTGACCTCACCCTTGCTAAGAATAAGGTATTGGATATTGTGAAAGGAAAGATCGTGAAGCCAGAGTTTGAAGAAGGAGAAGAGAAGGAACCACAAAACGTTGCAGCTATAGAGAATTTCAAAGATGTTGACATCAATTCCATGAGTATCATAGTGGATTCCATAAAACACCACTTGATACCCTACATCTCCCATCTTGACTCATCAAAGAAGATGTACGATGCCCTAACAAATCTCTTCCCAGTTAGAAATAGTGGACAAGTAATGAGTCTGAAGAATGAGCTCCGTGACATGAAGATGAATGATGACAACAGCATAACATCATACTTTGTGAGAATCTCTTAGTTAAGAGATCAACTACAAGCTATTGAAGAGATCATCTAAAAGAAGGAGTCGGTAAGCATAGTACTCAATGGTATTCCCAAGACGTGGGATGCATTTTCCGCAAGCATGAACACAAGAAAGGAGTATCTGACATTTGAAGAACTTTCGACTTGTTGTGCTCAAGAAGAATCAAGGATCAGTGAAAAAGAGAAACCCCAAAAGAAGTACGATGATCAAGCCTTCAAAGAAAGATTCAAGAACTTCAAGAACAAAAGGAAGTTTGGTTCAAGGAGGAAGCCAAATCAAGAGAAAGACATTTCATAAGTACAATGCTTCAACTGTTGAAAATATGGTCACTACAAGATTCATTGTCCCGAGGTAAAGAAAAGGAAGGAGAAACATGAAGCATCAATTGTCGAAGAAAAGGAACCTACAAAGAAGACTAAGCAGGATGAAAGAGACTTCTTCTTCTAAAGGTAACAAAACTCTTCTTAATTCTTGTACACATCTTGTTTTGCATAATCTCTGTACATATCTTGTATATCTATCTCTTGGAAGATAATGTGTTCCAAGAAGAACTATACCTATGGAAGAACAACAAAATAAGAATGGATATCATTAGATAATACACATGAAAGGATGAAATACAAATCATGTGGAAGCTATTGCAAGATAAGATGAATCAATCATGAAGAGACTTAGAAGAAGCAAAGACATAAAGAAGTCAACAATCGAGAGGAAATTGGAAAAATACCTATGACGTTTTGTAGAAGACAAAAAGACAGAAGCATGGACTCTGTTAGACAAGAGAGCCAATTATATATTGTAGAAGACAATACGGATGCAGATGGAAGCGTGGACTCTATTAGACAGAGGGAGCCGATTATATGCACTCATACATGAAGCAAGGATTAGGAGGGACATAATCCTATGATCCATTGAAGATGATGAAGTATATATCCATGATAGAAGCCATGAAAGACAATACGTATTCTTCAAAGAGAAGCCTTAAAGTATCCCTGGTTGTCCATCCACATTCGTGATCCTATGATGGAATCTTTAGGGCATGGAATATATAAGAAACTCCATGGACCCAAGAATCTAAAGAAAAACATGAAGAAGAACATGAAGACTCCAAGAAAGAAATAGAATCCAAAACAACTAGTCACTGTATCAAGAATTACAAGATTACCAGGCTGATATGAACTCATTAAAAGCAATCAAGTAGAGGAACTGAAAGTCATGATGAAGAACAGTGTATGGAAGACTTATGAATGAAAGAATTGCGAGATCTAGAACTAGAGGTTCTCCCAGATGGAGGGAGAAGACTATGATGATTACTTGTTCTAGTAAACTAGACTTATCTCTACAAGAGTCATTATATCATCTGCAACATCCATGAGTTGGAGTTCTACATCAGATGAATGAAAAAAATGTTCTCCAGAGAAATTGAATAAAGAACATATGAAGAGAAATCTCAAGACTTTGGGGCATACCAGAAAGAGACCCTTGTATGCAGATAGAAGAAGATAACTTGGTGGAGAACCTCCAATGCATAGCATAAGCGTGGTGAAGATTTACTATAACATTAATATGATTACTCAGTAGATTAGATCTCATGATGATAGAAGAAGTGCCACATGGATATGTTTCAGTTTTCCAACAATGATATACTCTATTGTTCAGAGCTACATGAAGCCTTCACAGAAAATCAGTGTTTCAGACTAAAGTACATTTAAAATCAAACATTACATTATCCGTGATGAAATTCCAGAAAGGAGAAAGTGTCTCCAATACATATCTCCACAGATGAGCATATAAGAAGACATTTAGGTAAAGCTTCTATCCAAGATGAAAGAGTTTTCATAGTCAAGTTGGAGCTCGTGGAAATGACTTCCTTATTGAAAAAGGAAGAGATGACTCCCAGGTTGGGAGGGAGAACTGAAAATATTATTGAAAACATTCATTGAAAAATAGTCCATCTTGGACAGATGCTTTCCTATTCGGAAAGTGGATTGAGATTTCTGACGGACAACCATTTCCCATTGTGGTTAACATGGGAAATGGTATATATTGTTGATGTATCATAGAAAATGACTTCCCATTATGTTTAAGATGGGGAATGGTCTAGGACAGTCTCTCTTCTTGAGGGTTACTCAAGAACATTGGCTCACCTTGCCAGACAATGATTTCTCATTGTCCTTAACATGAGGAATGGTCTGTTTTGGAGGTTGATGCATGACAATATTTTCCTCTTGTGGTTAATAGAGGAAATGGTTCGAACAATCATTCCTTAGGGTTTATACATTCTCTCCAGTGTTTACTTTGATTAGTGTAGGAGTAATGGCCCAGGGTGGGGAATGGTCCAGGCTCAACAATCAGGGACAGACATTCCTTAGGATTTATACATTCTCTCCAGGGTGCACTTTGATTAGTGTAGGAAGAATGGCTTAGGGTGAGAAATGGTCCAGGCTCAGAAATCAAAGACAATACTTCTTCCTTTTTTGTGAAGAATAGGGCAGATAGCCCATTGTTGATGAGGGCAGATATTCTTTCAGATCTCATAAACGTGAGTGAAAGATTGGCCCAGAGGATTCAATTTATATTTAACAATATTTTTCTATGCAGGATGGCATCAGATGATTGTTATGGAGACTACCTGTCTCTATACAGTAGAGATATACTACTGTGGTGGATATGTTCCACTATTCGTGAGGCAAATATTCATTCAGATCTCACAGATGTGAGTGAAATATTGGCCCAAATAATTCAATCTATATCATAACATTTTTTCTATGCAGGATGCTATCAGATGTTTGTTATGAAAATTATGTTGGCAAATGTTTAATAGGTAGTGCATGCTTATCATTAATGGAAAGTACAACAATGAATATGGCATGTGTACATGAAGAATGTAACAGACGAGCACCAGAAGTATTTTTTTGAAGACTCTGCAGAGGCGCAGAAGTCCTAGAATCCCTTGGGGATTCGGAAGTGAAAGATCAGGAGGAACAACGTCGAGGAGATCGTGCGTAAAAAAGATCAAGATACAGGAGTTCGCAGAGGATAAGGAAGACAAAGGTCAAGGCCTTTGAGAACTGGTAATTCTCCCAAGGTTGGGAGGAAAGTGTGCAAAGCTCAGGAGGGAGCACAACCATCGTCAGATCGGCTGAAGAAGAATATCTGGACCGTTGGTTTCTACGTCCAAGAGGAGCTTAAGAGAAGCATCGCTTTCCTGACAGCATGAGGGCTGTCAGATCTGAATAAAGACAAGAAGAGCACGCACTGAAGAGGTCAAAGAATAATAACCACAGGACTCGCAAAATCGCGATATGCGATACCCTGATATAATCTCGACCGTTGGATCGAGGAAAAATATGGACCGTTGATCCCAGTTCTTGTCGGAGTTTCGGGGATCGAGAGTTGGACATGTCAAAGATTTTTGACATCAGGAACCTTGAAATCACGATGTGTGAAATCCCGACTGAATCTAAACCGTCAGATCAAGATGTGATCTAGACCATCGACCCGACTCACCTCAGCAGACACGTCAGCAAACTTAAGAACACATGGCACAACCAGGAAATGACAAGTGTCAAGCTGATTCAACACTTCAGGCACATGTAAGTCATGAATCAGAGTGACACATGGCAGTATTCAACATGTGTCAATGCACGTGTGACGTCAACAGATTTACACCATGTCGGAGTTTCAAGGATCGTGTGTTGGAGGTGTCAAAGAAACAATGCAACAGAAATACCGAAATCGCGATATGTGAATTCACGATTCAATCGCAGCCGTTGAATCATGATTGAATCTGGTCCGTTGAATCCAAGTCCTTTCGGGAATTCAAGGATCGAGAGTTGGAGATGTCAAGGAGTGTTAACATCAAGAATTCCGATATCGCGATATGCGAAATCGCGAAATGATCTGAGCCGTCAGATCAAGTGTTCATCAGGACCGTTGATCCCACACCATTTCAGGGTATCGGGGATCGTGACTTGGAGAGGCAAAGAAACCAATGCATCAAGAATGTCGATTTCGCGATATGCAAAATCACGACTCAATCGTAGCCTTTGAATCAAGACCAGATCTAGACCATGGAATCATAGGACATGTGGCAAGTGATCAAAATTTTGCTGACTTGGGGTCAACGGAGCATAGTGTCGAAAATCACGAAATGAGAAATCGCGAAAGCGCTTTTTTCATAGGCACTTGGTTATGACCATAGTCATATTGGGGAAGGAGCCAGTGAAGAAAAGTCTTGTATCGAAACTTCAGAGATCGCGAAATAAAGTGTCAAGACACTCAGCGCAAAATTTCTGAATGTCGAAATGCCGAAATGAATGCAAGATCCCATGTATTCAATCCAACGGTGCAGATGAATTTGAATAAGATTAGAGGGAAATTGTAGCACGATACAGTGTAACTGCCAGAAACCACTGATGGGTTCTGCCAGAGGACTCAAAGACACTACGAGATGACTGACAGAGGATGTGAAGAGTCTCTGAGAGGGATGAAGATGTTTGTGGAGGTGATTGATAGCTGATGAGTATTGAGGCTTGTAACTGAAATAGAGAAGGTGAGTTCGATTGTCACAGAGAAGACGAAGAGTCTTAAACTGCTAGAGAGGCTGAGGAATCTCAATATAACATACAGTGATGTTGGACACGTGGGGAGAACCACCAGAGAAGCTGAAAAGTCACGATGATGATCAGAAAGAGCACTCGAGAGGTGGAGAATAATGGCGCAGAGTCATCATGCAGAGGCATTGCGAACATTCCATGCACAAGGTGCACAGAAGTTATAAATACATGGTACGGAGAAGAGATGGGGTTGTTGTTGTTGGTGAAGGTGATTAATGTGTGAAGAGGAGGAGAGTGCAACAGCTGAAGATCGAAGAAGAGGAACTGTGCAGTGAATGGACATGGCGCACAAAGCATAAAAAGCGGAAGAACAGACAGCGCAAGTCATGTGTGTAGGACGACAATGAGGCAGACAGAGTAACGAAACGTAGCAGAACAGTGATGAGTCTGGTAAGCCATTGTTGAACATCTTATCACAGTAATAAGTTTTAGTAGAAAAGATTTATATTTCATGGTGGTTGGGAGGTTCTCGGGAGGACTGTTGTCCTCAGAGGTTCAAGTGGGTGCTTGAACACAGGGATTTGTATCTTCCATCTGGTTGCAGCTAGAGAAACCAGGGTGGCAGGGTGGTGCATGGGAGAACTATTGTTCTCTGTTATACAGGTTGGTTGCTTGTATGATTGGAAGTTGGTTCTTCCATCCAGTTGGTGCTGGAAACACTCAGGGAGTTGGTGCTTCCTTCTAGTTGGTGCTAGAGAAACCAGGGAGTTGGTGCTTCCTTCTAGTGGGTGCTAGAGAAACCAAGGAGTTGGTGCTTCCTTCTAGTGGGTGCTAGAGAAAACAGAGAGTTGGTTCTCTCAGCAAGTTACAACTTGCAAAACTGAGGTTGTAGCCTCATTATGAGTTGGTGTTCATATGTATGATACTGTAAAGAATGTAACCATTACTTATCATATAAAGAAAAAGAGGTTTTTACCCTGCATGGGTTTCCTCGGGAAATATCTGTCTCTGTGTTTCTCATATATGTGAATGATGTTGAAAGTGCCATTGTTTATTTCCCTACATTATTGTGATCATCATTCAGTGTCTCTACAAAGATTTTAAAAGAACCATAATTGTTTAAGCACGGAAATAACTGATTCACCCCCCCCTCTCAGTTGTCTAACAATTGGTATCAGAGTCGGCCCCTTTTATCTAAGGGTATATCCTAGAGCTGAAACATGACAAGCCATGAAGGGACTTCAGTCACTAGGCCTCGTCTATTTGATGGAACAAATTTTTCCTTCTGGAAGGTTAGAATGAGAACATACCTAATGGCCTTAGGAGCTGATGTATGGGATATAGTAGAGACTGGATACATAAAGCCTGTTGTGCTAGCTTCCAAGGATGATCAGTTAGAATTTAGCTTTAATGCTAAGGGAATGAATGCTATCTTGAATGGACTTGAAGAAGCCGAGTTTGTGAAGGTGATGCATCTTCAAACTGCTAAAGAAATGTGGGACAAACTCATTAACAACTATGAAGGTAATGAGAAGGTGAAATATGCCAAGCTTCAAACCTACAGAATACAGTTTGAAAATCTACAGATGAAAGAAGATGAAATTGTTGGAAAATACTTTCTGAGAGTAGAAGAAATGGTAAATGCAATGAAGGCACTTGGTGAAACAATTGGGGAACCTTATTTAGTTCATAAAATCTTGATATCTCTCCCAGATAGGTTGAACCTGAAGGTCTCTGCTATAGAAGAACTTAATGATCTAAAAACCTTGTCTTTTGATCAACTTCTAGGAACGTTGACTGCATATGAGATGAGGATAGTTACTGATAAACCCACCTCTAGAGAAGCATCATTTAAAGTAGATAAGAATGAATATTCTGAGCTTGATGAAATTGAAGAAAAAATCGTGAGAAGACTAAATAAAGGATCAGGCAAGTACCAAGGTAAGTTGCCCTTCAAATGTTTCAACTATGGTAGGATAGGCCATTTTGCAAATAAATGTCCCCACAAAGGAAAGGATCAGACTTGTGATGATGAGGAGAAATACAAACATAGAAATTTATTTAAAGAGAATAACTTTAAGAAGAAAAGTCT
>ML778556.1:132247-146510 GCA_009831015.1 Picea engelmannii
TGAAGCCCTGGAAGAAGAAGTAGTGAAAACTAGGAAAGAGATGGAGAAGTTTCAAGCCTTGTATAATCAAAATTTGTCAAGTATCAAAGCCTCAGAAGGATTAGCCACCATTCTGAATCAGCAAAGGAATCCAAAGCTGAAAAATGGTTTGGGTTATGAAGAGGGATCAAGCAGTGGAAAGTCAAGAAATGAATAACCCATCAAGTTTTTCAAAGGTACAACCAATGACAATAAAAAGCCTGCAGAAACAAAGGAAGACAACCAGCCTCCCAGGACAAGTAAAGAAAAAAGTGCCAGGACTGAATCTATAGAACGAAGAAATAGTGCACTCCCTGCTCAAAGACATCATCAACATGAAAGAAATCGATTTTCTCAAAGAAGACAACCATTTTCCAGGTACAAAGAATTTTTCTATGGATACTGTTTCTACTATTCTAATTTTGGTCACAAAGCTGTAAATTGTTCCTTAAGAATTAGATGTGAGCAATTAAGATTTCCAAGGAATAAATTTCTGCCACAACAAAGAATGATACAACAAAGTAACAAACCATCACATATTTCAAATTTCCAAATCAAGTCTAGAGACATGCAACTGAGGAGGTCAAGGATCAATAAACAACCAATGAGTAGACAACCCTGCAACAACAACTTTGACCTATTGAACAATGAGATTGAATGCTATAACTGTCACAACTTTGGCCACAAAGCTACAAACTGCCATCTCAAGGATTACAAAGCAGATCCAAGAATAAAGTTCTTAGATAGAAAGACCAGCACATGGAAGAGGAAAGATAGTGAAAAATGTGGTCAAGCACTTTCAACTCAAAAACAAAAGGGCTCTGGAAAAACAGACAGTGGATGTTCCAAGCACATGACTGGAGACAAGGATAATCTAGTATCCATAAGTAAAAGCAAAACATGAAATGTGATCCTTGAAAATGATGAACCAGGCAAAATCAAGGATAGAGGGATGAAGAGTTTGAGTAATGAAAAAGGAGATGCCCAGTACGCTCTACATGTGGATGGTCTGAAACATAATTCGCTCAGTTCAAGTCAAAAGTGTGACAGAGGCAGTGAATATGGGCTCACATCCAAAGAATGTAAGGTAAAGGTAAACTCAAGACAAATGGTGAATAACATTATAAGAACAAACAATAATGTTGATTTCAAATCCTCGCCTGCAAGTAAAGAAGAAGATTCAGATACAATAAAAGAATTCTCAGTCAACATTTATCCCACGAAAGAAGTAGGAGAATAACTATGTCATAAACAGGAAGCAGAAGTCTTTGAGGTTGAGAAGGAAGACACCCAAATCAAGCTCTTGAGCAGATCCATGACTCTGGACAAGGTCTTGGATAGCCAGAGATCACCAAATGACAAATCCGATATTGGACTCAACAAGGTAGAAATCAGTGCCCCTAAGAAACCTGATATAGGTCCTTCATTTGTGATAAAGATAAGCATGCATGAGAGTGGGTGTAGCAGTTTTCTCCTGTGATTGAATCTGGACATAAAATCCCTAGATTGAATGCATCATGGAAGAAAAATGAAAAATTGCAGTAATAGAGATCGATAAGATTCAATGGGGAGATCCAAGGGCTATTTAAAAAATACAAGCTATAATTGCACAGTGTTCAAGTAGGACAACAACATTCTGATGTACAATATGATGTACATGACATCCTGTAGAGACAACAAGAGGAAAGACCTTTTCAAGGAAAGTTAACCTTTTAGGAACAAAGGGGGAAAATAGTCAGAAGTAGAGAGATAACAGTGACAGAGGGAGTCATCCAGTCATGAGAAGATTGATAAAGGATTCCGAGTAAGAGAGGTGAGAAATTTTGAATTTTGCACAGAGGATACTGCGAAAGCTAAAGATGAACAGGTCCAAGAATCAGAAGACTCAGGTTCAGATACAAATATTCTACAGGCCTCAAATGAAAGAGTCCATCCCGTCAGGGGGAGTTTTTTCATTGTTTGAAAATCTAATGCTTCCTAAAATTACTGCAATAGCTCAGGGGGAGCATGTCTCTTCTTTGACATTGATGTCAAAGGGGGAGAAAATAATTCGGGTGCCTTAGTTTCCATCAATGCCAAAGGGGGAGATTGTTGGCAAATGTTTAACAGGTAGCGCATGCTTGTCATTGATGGCAAGTACAACAATGAAGATGGCATGTGTACATGAAGAATGTAACAGACGGGCACCAGAAGTATTTTTGTGAAGACTCTGCAGAGGCGCAGAAGTCCTAGAATCCCTTGGGGATTCGGAAGTGAAATCTCAGGAGGAACAACGTCGAGGAGATCGCGCGCAACAAAGCTCAAGATACAGGAGTTCGCAGAGGAGAAGGAAGACAAAGGTCGAGGCCTTTAAGAATTGGTAATTCTCCCAAGGTTGGGAGGAAAGTGTGCAAAGCTCAGGAGGGAGCACAACCGCCGTCATATCGGCTAAAGAAGAAGATCTGAACCGTTGGTTTCTACGTCCAGGAGGAAGTTAAGAGAAGCATCTCTTTCTCGACAGCATGAGAGCCGTCAGATGTGAATAAAGACAAGAAGAGCGTGTGTTGAAGAGGTCAAAGAATAATAACCATAGGACTCGCTAAATCGCGATATGCGATACCCCGATATAATATCGACCATTGGATCGAGGACAAATATGGACCGTTGATCCCAATTCTTGTCGGAGTTTCGGGGATCGAGAGTTGGACATGGAAAATATTTTTGACATCAGGAACCTCGAAATTGCGATGTGTGAAATCCCGACTGAATCTAAACCATCAGATCAAGATGTGATCTAGACCGTCGACCCGACTCACGTCAGCAGACACATCTGTAAACTTAATAACATGTGGCACAACCAGGAAATGACAATTGTCAAGTTGATTCAACACTTCAGGCACATGTAAGTCATGAATCAGAGTGACACGCGGTAGTATTCAACATGTGTCAATCCACGTGTGACGTCAGCAGATTTACACCATGTGGGAGTTTCGAGGATCGCATGTTGGAGGTGTCAAAGAAACAATGCAACATAAATACCAAAATCGTGATATGCGAATTCGCGATTCAATTGCAGCCGTTGAATCATGATTGAATCTGGTCCGTTGAATCCAAGTCCTTTCGGGAATTTGAGGATCGAGATTTGGAGATGTCAAGGAATGTTAACATCAAGAATTCCGATATTGCGATATGAAAAATCACGAAATGATCTGAGCCGTCAGATCAAGTGTTGATCAGGACCGTTGATCCCACGCCATTTTAGGGTATCGGGGATCGCGACTTGGAGAGGCAAAGAACCCAATGCATAAAGAATGTCGATTTCACGATATGCAAAATCACGACTCAATCATAGTCATTGAATCAAGACTAGATCTAGACCATGGAATCATAGGACATGTGGCAAGTGATCAAAATTTCGCTGACTTGGGGTCAACGGAGCATAGTGTCGAAAATCACGAAATGAGAAATCGCGAAAGTGTTTTTTGCATAGGCGCTTGGTTATGACCATAGTCATATTGGGGAAGGAGCTAGTACAGAAAAGTCTTGTATCGAAACTTCGGAGATCATGAAATAAAGTGTCAAGACACTCAGCGCAGAATTGCTAAATTCCGAAATGCCAAAATGAATGTAAGATCCCATGTATTCAATCCAACAGTTAAGAATGAATTTGGACAAGATCGGAGGGAAACTGTAGCACGATACAGTGTAACTGCCAGAAACCACTGATGGGTTCTGCCAGAGGACTCGAAGACACTACGGGATGAATGACAGAGGATGTGAAGAGTCTCTGAGAGGGATGAAGATGTTCGTGGAGGCGATTGATAGCTGATGAGCATTGAGGCCTGTAACTGAAACAAAGAAGGTGAGTTCGACTGTCACAGAGAAGACGAAGAGTCTCAAACTTCCAGAGAGGCTGAGGAATCTCAGTATAACATACAGTGATGCTGGACACGCGGGGAGAACCACCAGAGAAGCTGAAGAGTCATGATGATGATCAGACAGAGCACTCGAGAGGTGGAGAATAACGGCTCAGAGTTAGCATGCAGAGGCATTGTAAACATTGCATGCATAAGGTGCACAGAAGCTATAAATACATGGTACAGAGAAGAGATGGGGTTGTTGTTGCAGTTTGAGGTTGCTGTGAATGTTGTTGGTGAAGGTGATTCATGTGTGAAGAGGAGGAGAGTGCAGCAATTGAAGAGCGAAGAAGAGGAACTGTGAAGTGAATGGACATGGTGCACAAAGCATAAAAAGTGGAGGAACAGACAGCGCAATTCATGTGTGCAGGACGACAATGAGGCAGACAAAGTAACAAAACGCAGCAGAACAGTGATGAGTCTGGTAAGCCATTTTTGAACATCTTATCACAGTAATAAGTTTCAGTAGCAAAGATTTATATTTCAGGGTGGTTGGGAGGTTCTCGAGAGGACTGTTGTCCTCAGAGGTTCAAGTGGGTTCTTGAACACAGGGAGTTGTAGCTTCCATCTGGTTGCAGCCAGAGAAACCAGGGTGGCAGGGTGGTGCATGGGAGAACTATTGTTCTCTGTTATACAGGTTGGTTACTTGTATGATTGGAAGTTGGTGCTTCCATCCAGTTGGTGCTGGAAACACTCAGGGAGTTGGTGCTTCCTTCTAGTTGGTGCTAGAGAAACCAGGGAGTTGGTGCTTCCTTCTAGTGGGTGCTAGTGAAACCAGGGAGTTGGTGCTTCCTTCTAGTGGGTGCTAGAGAAAACAGAGAGTTGGTGCTCTCAGCAAGTTGTAGCTTGCAAAACTGAGGTTGTAGCCTCATTATGAGTTGTTTCTCATATGTATGATACTATAAAGAATGTAACCATTACTTATTATATAAAGAAAAAGAGGTTTTTACCCTGCATGGGTTTCCTCGGGAAATATCTGTCTTTGTGTTTCTCATATATGTGAATGATGTTGAAAGTGCCATTGTTTATTTCCCTACATTATTGTGATCATCATTAAGTGTCTCTACAAAGAGTTTAAAAGAACCATAATTGTTTAAGAATGGAAACAACTGATTCACCCCCCCCCTCTCAGTTGTCTAACAAGCTGTATGATAGTAGATGAGTACTACTATGGTGAATATGTTTCACTGTTCACAACTGAACCTTGTTGATAAAGTACTTGTGTGTTACTTGATATGGTAGTGAACCACTAGATTGTAGTTATGTACTACTATGAATAGACACAGTTGTGCTCTATCCTTGTTCTAATTGTCTTGAAGACTATCAGCAGTTTATTGGAGATAATGATGAGTCAGATGGATGATGAACAAAGATTTTCCAGATGGAAAATAGTTCAGAACTTTTACTCCTCTTGTATCACTCTATGGTTAGAGTGACTTATCCAACATCATATCTAATTACTCCGATGAAGTATGGTTTCGAGAGTTGATGCAGCTGATGGTCATGGTGATGCTCCTGATCTATTCTAGATGACTATATTGATGTTACTAGGTAAATGGTATGTTATTGTGCTCAAATCCATTACCTATAAATACCTCTCTAGCTAGGAGGGAGTTTTAATATTATGGTAGTTCTTGGAGGTATTTACCTCCATGTGTGAACCTGATAAGAATAGAATACTCTGGGAAGCAAGAGAAACCCTAATGAGTTGGCTAAAAACCCTAGAATCCTTGTCAGCTCAAGAAGATAATTTATATTAAGTTATTAGCCTCCAAGAGAAGAAGTCAGCTAGAAATAATAATAATATACTGAACAGACACTTATCCTGAAGGAGAAGTTGGCCCCAACAAAACTAGCAGAACCACTATAAATACAGGGCACTAGTTCTCATTTGACAGCATCTCAGAATTGCAGTTCCCATTTTGGTGTGCACTGCAGTTGCAGTCTTGTGCGTAGGTTTGGAGGAGAGTTGTTGGTGCAACTGCAGTAGCAACAAGTTTTCAGTATTGTCTTGAATATCTCTTAGCTAGGGTTTGGGACTATCTGATCAGTCTTTTGTGTTGCACTATCCTTGGAGAGAGGTGTGCTACCCTTTGTTTGGATATCTAGCCTAGGGTTTTCTTCCGGAGGAATTCTCAGTCAAGGTTAAGGTGCTCGGAGGGAGGCTTTGGCCTATGGTTGGGTGACAAAGGTATCGTCAATGGTAAAACGAGCACACCATATTCTATATTCTAACATGAAGAAGGTACAGAAACCGAACAACAGAAAGTTGAAGTACCACTGCCTAGGGATGAATAAGACTCATCGAAGAAAAGGAAGGTCTCACCTCTGAAATCTTCCTCCAGAAAGAAACCAATAACCCCTGTAACCAAGATGCGAACTGCCCTCACGTTGGATAACTTTGATTTCATTGTTGCAGTGGTCAATGATGCTTCAAAGGAAATAATAGAGAATCAAGAGGTGAAGAAGGAACAAATGTATATCCAAATTGAGATCGCTCTCCAAGGAGTACAAAAAGATCTCCAGTCTAGCCGAGCAATCTCTACTGCACCTTTGCCAGAAGGAACAACAGAAGTGGGATATGAATCAATTCATCTCCACAAAATTGTTGATATAGTCAAAGTATGGCTTCAACATGCTCAGGAAGAAAAAGAGTAGGCCACCCGGGCCCTAAAGAAAGCACAGGAGGAAATTATTGAACAATGCTAAGCCGCGCAACAAGAGAAGAATTCTCTCCATGCAAAATTTGAAGAAGACGGAGCGAAGATCCAAAAAGAGAAAGAGCATCTTCTCGCAAAGAAGATAGGAATTGAAGAAGCAGTCAACATATCATTGCGCTCTATGACTGGCTTAGAGCAGAAATTTGAAGAGCCCATAGAGCACCAAGTGATTAAGCTAGCTGAAGTTATTCAGCAACTTCAACAAAGGGTCATGGAATTAGATCTTCATACCATACCACAGACTCCACAAGAAGTGCGCTACTAGAGAGAATTGAATTCTATGAGTGCATTCGAGAGGATTAAAACACTTGCTTCCAAATGTAAACAACTAAGTAGAAGAAGTGCACAGATATATGAACAACTATCTGAAGACCCAGAGTTGAAGAAACTGGAGTCCTAACTCCTGGAAGAAAATCAACACGCAAATATAGTACAAGCATAGCTCAAGCTCCTGTCACCCATAGAAAGGATGAAGAGATCCTAGGAACAACGCACTGCCCAAAAACTCATTCTTATCATGCAGAACAGAGTGATGGAAGTCACCCAGAAACTCCAGTCGAGATAGGAGGTGGCGTACCTACTGTTTGAAGAAATTGAAGGCCAAGGAACACAACTAGAACAAGTAGTTGCTACAGTCGAGCAGCAACTGGAAGGACCTATCAGCGAAGCGGTTGTTCAGGAATTCACTGAGAAAGAAGTAGTAGCACAGAGACAAGTCAAAGCAGTTCAATCCAAGCTCAAGACCTTTGAGGCAAAGTTACCCAGACCTGAGTGACTCGGGATGAGTCACAGGTGAGTATTGGGGACCTATTGTCCCTGACCAAGTTTTGAGGAACACTTGGTCATATTTGACCATTTTTTGGACTTCGACAGCTTGTCAAAGATGGAGCACAATGCGAAGAAGAAATCGTGGAAGTTAGACCCTTTTTTGGGTTCTTTTTGTGTTTTGGGGGATAATGTAATGGTAAAGGGATGTCGGCCTATGGGTTTACCCATGCTTAGGCCCACTTTTGTAATGTATAAATAGATGTATATGCGAAGTAAGTAAGGGGATAGTATCCTATCTATGTGATTTAAGCTAAGTTCTAGTAGTTCTCTGTTCATGACTATAGAAGGGTTACAGAGCTGAGTGAAAATTATAGAGATTATAGAAGGCTTTGTGCTACAATGCAAGGAAGAAGGATCTATTGAGCTGCGCAGATCTTTTGTCCTTTCTGCAGAAGGGTTTTTGGTGACTCTGTGTTGTAACCTGATTAATTGAAGCTAATAAAGAAAAAGACTTTGTAGACATAGCCACAAGGTCAGGGTGAACCATGGTAAATCTATGTGTTGTTCTCTGTGCCTCGACCTGATGTGTTTGGCTCTTCCTTTGTTAAGTGCTTTGATGTGTTTAGATAGATATATTTATTCTTTGTGCTTCTGAGATATGAATGAGTGTTAGATCTAGTATGTAATATGCTTAGTGCTTGATCTGTCGAATCTAATCTATCTTGTTGTGGCTAAGTGATGAATTATCTTAGATCTAAGCACATACTGCGATGATCTATGTTATCTGCGAAGTATCATAAGGATTGAATATTGATGCATAATCTATGCTAGGTGATTGATAAGTGTTATAATCACAGATCTGTGTCCCAACTAAGGTTGCAGACACTTGAGTCTTACAACCACCCCTACCTCTACCTTAGGTGATACTTCAACTTCTTCGCAGGTGTTGCCGAAAGGGCTGGTAGTTAGGGTTTTGTTGGTGCATTTTTGTAGCGTTAAACCTTGGGTATTCCCTTGTGCCAAAAATGGTTGAAATCCATGACTTTAAATATTTCCTTCTCCAAGGAATTCCTCAAACCAGATTATCAGACTGACAACTTGTCCAAGGGAGTTCCTAGAAGTCATCTAGTTGAAGATTTTGACAAGATGTTGAAGATCATCCACAGATACTTTACATGTGAGGGAAGGTTTAATATGTTATACCAGTACCATATAAGGCTTCTTCTTCATTTTACTGGTAAATATGAAATGAATATCCCTTTCTACTTGTTGAGGAGCATGGGGAAAATGGCTAATAGATTCCAAGCCAAATCCAAGGTTGTGGACACTAGTGTCTTCACTCTGGATTGATCATAATGATGGTTTTGGAAGACTTGAAGAAGAGGAACATCCCTTGGGAATAATTCATTGTTTCTTCTCACATGAAGTTGGACATAGCTTAAAATCCTCAGTCAAATATGCAAAGTCCTTTTCCATATACTGGTGATGCTATAGTAGGAACAAGCAATAAAAGAAAGAGTAAATCCATTGCCAAAGACAAAGATTTTATTAAGGAAATTAAATTAATAGAGAGGGAGGCTTATCATTCTCCACAGAGAGAATTTTCACCTCCCCCTGCACCAGAATTTGAAGAGGTCCCTTCATCCACTAAAATCACAACCAAGAAGGGAAGAAAGTTACATTTCTCTTGACCTTCTTCAACAACTGGCACAAAACTCAGTACGCCTTTCACTAGATGATCAACTCTCAAGGAGTTTGTTGAAGCACAAGTCCTACCCAAGGTTTCAATTCTAAAGAAAAATAAAGATAAGGGAAAAGGCATTGAGAAGCCTATTGAGGTGATAGACAGAGTCCATGTGCAGCAAAAAGATGAAGGTGAAGCCATGAAGAAGCTTTTTGAGGTTATCAACCTCAAAACTCCACCTAACAATCACACCTTCAAAAGATTGATTAAACAACTCAGGGAGGCTAGGAAGGAGGTTGCTAGTTTGAAGGCAGAAGGTTTATCTAAAAGAATTAAGATGAAGGAGCTTATGGATATGTATAGAAACACCCTTGATTTAGCAATATTTCCAAAAATAAGATCCCATCCTCTCCATAAGAAACTCAATAACCTCTATAGGAAAAACAGAGGATTTCAATCTCAAAATAGAAAACTCAAGGAAAAACTGCAACACTTCAAAGATGAATTGGCTTAGAGGAACTTGAATGTTTTGGTAGAAGCTTCCATTAAAAGAGAGGAAACAGTAGTGAAGAAAAGAACACTTGCAGTCAAGAATCCTATCACTACAAAATAAAAACATGTTGATGTGTTAGAAGGAAGCCCTCCTTCCACAAGGAGGAGTTCTAGGTTGATGAAATGATTGGGGGTATATAAGATACATTTTTTAGAATGGTCTCCTTTTGCAAGAGTAAGTGATCAAGGATGAATAATTTTTTCCACCTATACAAGCATCTACAGGCTTCTAACCTGTCATATCAAGGTTCTTGATTAGTCTCATCATACAGAAGAGCATAGACATTCCTTAGCGCCATGGCATCACAGAATTATCTATATAGCATGTCCTACCATTTTTCTACCTTAAGTGATACCAAATATCGTAAGCTGGATTTAACGATGGCACTACAAATTCCGTGGGGATATATTATAGTGGCGCTACCAAATTCGTTTTAATGATGGGTGCTACCAATTCTGTAGGACTAGTTTAGTGATGGTGCTACCAATTCCGTAGAGATATATCGGATCAGTCCTACCAAATTGCACACATATATATATAGGCTTGGCACTATCAATTCTGAAGGCCTGGTTTGGATCTGTGCTATGAAATGTGCAGATTATTTTGCAAGGGCACTATAGAAACTCGCTACCCAGCGTGCTACTAAATGATGCTACCAACTGGCACCTGGAATCAAGGAGTTTGAGTTTATCGCTCTTTTGGGTGGCTGATGATGTGGAGAAGAGATAATATCATAGGTGGAAGCATGATGAAAACATACAACCCTGACATGACACTTGGCATGGAGAGATATGCGCATCAAAGGAAGACAATGTCAGTTAAATTTTCTTGGATTGGTTGCCAACATGTTTCCTTTTTTATAGCAGTTTGTTAAATAGTTGTTAGCACAGGTCTTTGATTGAATAACTGATTTGGAGAATCCTATGGGAGGAATGTCAGCTCACACCTCTAGTTGTTGTCTTCCCTTTTTTTTATAAATAGATATTCCAAATGATTTAGAGGGTTCGAATTGTTGACCTGGGCTCCCTTATTGTAATATTTTGATTAAGAAGACTGGTTCTCTGGTTATGTACTTGACTTGAGAATTTTTTATTAATATAAGTCAGTTTCTCTTATTCCATCTTGTTGCCTCTTATACTGAAGTTTTCATGATTGAATGATTCAAATGAGATTTTTATGGTTGTATTATGATGGGTCATTGATTATAGTACTATTATGATGTTCTTCAGTGTTCTTTAAACTTTGAGTTCAAGAATATCTTGTGTTTGATTTTTTCCTCCTTAGGGTTATTGAATACCTAATGTCAATAACAAACATCTACATTTCCCTCACCAAATTCTTCCTTCTATTCACTTTTACTCCCATTCACTGGCTAAAATTGATCAAGACCTCAATCGCTTATGCATGCTAGCCTAGATTTCTGAGTTAAAACATTATTATCCTGAGTCTTGTCTGTTTGACCTCTTAAACACTCATTTATATTTACACATAATCTGATGGGTATTGGGCTTATCCTCTCTGTAATCTGAGGGTAATTCCTAGTGCTAACATTCTTGGCATCATTGTTGGGGAACGGATTGAAGACATTTCCTTGGGTTTGAACGACAAAACTTATTGATTCTGAAGGTGCATTAGAATTCAATACATTGAAGATTGCAGCTTGCACCTGGTGACTCCATTGTTTTAGTTGTGGGTCCTAAAGGCAGACACATGAGGTAAACTCCACAATTACCTTTGGCTACACCTGAGGATGACCCATAGAAGTTAATCAAGAAGGGAAAAGATTCTCAAGAAAGTTTTTATGTTGTTGTATCAGGTACTTCTGGTCATTTTCCTAACTCCATTCTTAATACACTAGTTTTTATATCAAGCCTTCCTCCTATTAACTTTTATTCCCATTCACTGAATGAAGTTGATCAATACCTCAATTTCTTCTTCATGTTAGCCTAGATTTTTGAGTTAAAACATTATTATCCCGAGTCTTGTCCATTTGACCTTTTAAAAACTCATTTACTTTTACACATAATATTATGGTTATTGGGCTTATCCTCTCTGCAATATGAGGGTGATTCCTAGTGCTAAAAACATCCACCGAAGTAGAACACAACTACTTTTCAGAATAAAAAAACCTCCACTAGTGGAACACATCCACTGAAGCAGCACACAACTACTATCATGAGACACACAATATCCACCAGTGGTACACAACCACCAAAGTAGAACACAACTACTATATGGAGTCACCCAACCTCTGCCAATGGAACACATCCACCAAAGTAGCACACAACTATTGTCCAGAGACACACAGTCTCCACTAGTGGTACACAACCACTGAAGTAGTACACAACCACTATGTGTAGTCACATAACCTTCACTAGTGGAACACATCCACCGAAGTAGCACACAACTATTGTCTGGAGTCACACAGACTCCACCATAGTATTACGACTATGTGTGTGATGTTTCTCCTCTCAATAGGTATGATAGTGAATTATCGCCTCAATCACCTCAAATGATTGATCCAGGGAACCCTTGGCTAGAGGGTTTATTCAGCATGAGAAGAAAAATCACACCTTCCTCTCAACAAGGGTGGACATTTGAAAACACTCAAATCTTGTCCCTAAAGTACTCATACTTCAATCTTTGACAAGGGCTTGTGAGAATGTTCACTATCTACTAGTCCGTGGATATGTATTGGAGCTCCACAACTCCTCTCTGCACCATGTCCTGGATGTAATGATATTTGATCTCTATATTCTTAGACATGTCATGGAATATAGGGTTCTCGGTAAGCTTCACACAAATTTTATTTTCACAATGTGTCAAAGTTAGCTCCAATTATAGATCAAATATCATAGCTAGCAACTTCTGGAGCCACACTGCTTCATCACGATCCCAATGAAACTCATTTGGGTTCAAACGGACATCGGGAGAGAGAGATATCGCGTTTTGTTCAAAACAACAAACAGGCAAAAAAAAGGATGCTAACTGTACAGTCCGTACGGATGCTGACGTGGCAGGCAGTTGTGTGGACAGTTGGCATACGACGTGGCTTGTTTGCAGTGAATGGGATAGCAACATGTGGCCCAATCAATGGCCACCACGTGTCATCCTGACATTGGTTTAAAATTATGTTGTTGGTCAAAGTCGACCCCGCGACCTCCGGGCAGGGGAAGAGACTTGGGAAGGGACGCCGACCAGTGTGCCACCATTTGAGCCTTGTTATATATATGGAAAACATTGTATTTAAATTGAAATGTGTTGAATGTTGGGGCATGGACCGGGTCGAGGCTTAGCCCCGGCCCCCGATCCCATGTGTATACAATGTAACCACGTTACTATATGCGTGCCCTCCGACCATTTATCGAATAGCCTTTTCATATGATCCGTCGGTCTTATGGTTATGCGATGTGAACATGGGCGTGCCTTTTCTAATCCTTTTAAACTTTGGCCCTTTATATATATTCGCGCAGTCGTATGGCACTTCACATGACCATGGGCCTTAGATGGTCAAGGGCCAGCGCGTAACCATTCTACAGTTTGTACCAGTTGTGCGGTTGTGGCCGGTGATGAGTTTTAACGCATAAAAGCATGTGGGGGCTAGGTTGAGGCAACAAGGGTGCATTTTGGCAATCTAGAGACAACAAGTTTTAAGGGGAACTTCCAGGAAGCCTATCTTCTTCAATTTTTGGCCAAACGAGGTGCCAAAAAATCCCAAATAGGGGTTTTTGGACGTTCTGAAAACATTGGAGCTGTCTATTTGGCATTTTGAGCATTGTAAATCACATATTTGAGCACTTTGATAAAACAATACAAAAAATCCATTGGAAGCTGGACCAGGAGATGTAGCCCAAGAGAGGGGTGAACTCCTTTATCATTTGTTGTGTTATGTGTTTTCTGTTCACCATTTATTGATGCAGTTTATATGCATCTTTGATGAGTAATTTCTATAAAATTTGTGTTGCAAAGTTGATCCATTTTCATTTTAACACATGAATTAAATCTTGCAAATAATTTCAAGAATACAAGTCTTCTTCATTTTTAGATCAAGTTGGTATCAAAGCATAGGTTTTTGAAGACTTGATTATTTGCAAGTGTTTTTTTTTCTGATGCTCACAAGGTTGAAACTCACAAGAGGAGAAGGCCAACTTGTAGAGCCAAGTTCTCATCCTACAAGGAGGAAGATTATATCATCACCGCAAGTTTCAAGGAGGCATTCACCAAGTATGGCTCATGAAGAGAGTCATGAACATATTCCTACAGAAGATGAAGATCTCAGAAAGGCTGTCATGGAAATGAGAGAAATGATGAAACTTTTGATGGAAAGGAATACAAGGTTGCAAGGTGAAGGCTCCAACCCTTCAAAGCACAAGGGAGATAGTGGTGATAAAACTCCAAATGGAAATGGAGGGAATGGTGCTTCTCCACCACCCTCACCTCCATCTTCTTCTTATTCTTCTACCAGTTCAAGACCTCTTCTGAATTCTCCAAAAGGAAATGGTAAAACTCCTTCACAAATTCCTTTGTTAAAGCTTGATATTAAATTCGAATTGCCAATGTACAATGGAGAGGTAAATGCTGAGAAATTAGATAATTGGATTCGTCAGATTGAGGTGTATTGTAG
>ML778556.1:148517-164759 GCA_009831015.1 Picea engelmannii
CAACATGGTAAGCCCATTTGTTTTCATTCTGAAACTTTTAATGGTGTCGTGATTAACTATCCTACTTATGATAAGGAGTTGTATGCATTGGTACATAGTGTGAAAAAATGGAAACATTATTTGTTGGGGAAAGAAACCATTGTCCACATAGATCATCGACCGCTGCAATACTTACATTCACAGACAAAGCTACAACAAGCTAGGCACTTCAGATGGATGGGTTTTATACAACAGTTCCACTTGGTCATCAAGTATAAGAAGGGCATTTATAACAAAGTTGTTGATATTCTTTCAAGGGCTATTATTAGTCCTTCAGTTATTCTTAAGCATAGTCCTAACATGCATGAGAGTTATGTTGAGCAATATGCTTTAGATAGTAATTTTAAAGAAGTATATGAGACTTTGTGTCATTCTAACCATGTTGAGGAATTGGATTACCATGTGCATGATAATCTTTTGTATCATATTGGCAATCTATGTATTCCATAGGGTGAAAGAATCAACATAATAAGAGAATCCCATTCTTCTCTTATTGTTGGTCACTTTGGTGTAGGCAAGACAATGGCTAATTTGCAAAGGTACTGCTATTGGCCTAAAATGAATGAAAGTGTTTTGAGATATGTACGAGGATGTTCGTTATGTGCCACAAGTAAACCTAGCAATCGAAAGTTGGGTTTGTATACTCCACTTATGGTTCCTTCTCGTCCTTGGGAAAGTATTTCTATGGATTTTGTAGGAGGTCCACCTATGTCTAAATGAAATCATGATTATCTTTATGTTGTGGTTGATCGATTTAGAAAAATGTTTATTTTAATGCCTTGTAAGAAGCAGGTTACAGCTGAGAAAATGGCACAAATGTTCTTTCAAAATTTTTGGGTGCATTTTGGATTGCCTAAATCCATTATTTATGATCGGGATTCTCGATTTATTGGAAGTTTTTGGTCGAGTTTATGGGAACTCATGGACACCAAACTGAAAAAGAGCACAACTTTTCATCCGCAAACCGATGGTTAGACAAAAGTGGTAAATAGAACAATGTTGCATCTTCTTCGTGGTTATTGCAGCAAGCATCCTAAACTTTGGGATGAGCATTTACACTACATTCAACATGCTTACAATCGAGCTAAGAACTCTTCAACTCAAATGTCACCATTTGAAGCATGTTTTGGCTATTTGCCCAAATCTTCTTTAGATTTTATCTTTGGGAAGGATATTTCTATTGATGGTCAGTATGACATTGATAGGGCAGAAAAGTTCATTGAACAAATTCAGTCGATACATCAAATGGTGCAAGAGCAGTTGGAAAAGAGTCAAGCCAAGTACAAGACAAGACATGAGAAGCATCATGTTGATCACAGTTTCCAAGTTGGTGATGAAGTTTGGCTTTACATTAGTAAGGAGAGGCTTAAAGGAGAAGGTAAAAAATTGAAACCAATTCGATATGGTCCTTTTAAGATTATTGACAAGATTGGTAATAATGTCTTCCGATTAGATTTGCCTCCTTATATGCAAATGTATGTAGTTGTTAATGTTGAGAATTTGAAATTGTATGAGCCTCATTTGACTGATGATCAATGAGAGCATGTTCAGATTCCTTCTATAGATGATTTTTCCCCAGAATATCTTACAGAACTGCATGAAGACACAATCCTTGACAGGAGAATGTGAACTTCAAAACGAGGAAATGAAGTGTATCTTCGAGTTGGTCTTAAAGGTACAAATCCAAGAAAAGCCAAGTGGATTGAGGTTGGAAAGGTGAGGGAACTATACCCTCATCTTTAGATAGATTGAAAATAGTCTTTTGGAGGTCCAAAAGCTTTCCAATGGGGAGGTGTAATCTAGGGGATCAAATTTTGCTCAAAATTCAAAGTGCTCGGAATCATTTCAAATCAAACAGGAGTGTAGGCCTTGTCATCAAGATCCCAACGCAACTCATTTGGGTTCAAATGGACATTGGGAGAGAGAGATATCGTGTTCTGTTCAAAACAACAAATATGCAAAAAAAAAAAGGATGTTGATTATACAGTCCGTACGGATGCTGACGTTGCAGGCCGTACGACACGTGGCAGGCTGTACGACATGTGGCAGATAGTTGTGTGTATAGTTGGCATATGATGTGGCTTGTTTGCAGCAAATGGGATAGCGACACGTGGCCCAATCAATGGCTGCCACATGTCATCCTGGCGTTGGTTTAAAATTATGTTGTTGGCCAGAGTCGACCCCGCGACCTTCGGGCAGGGGAAGATACTTGGGAAGGGTCGTCGACTGACATGCCACCATACGAGCCTTGTTATATATATGGCAAACATTGTATTTAAATTGAAATGTGTTGAATGTTGGGGTGCGGACTGGGTCGAGGCTTAGCCCCAGCCCTCGGTCCCATGTGTATACAATGTAACCCCGTTACTATATGCGTGCCCTCTGACCATTTATCGTATAGCCTTTTCATATGAGCCGCCAGTCTTATGGTTATGCAATGTGACCATGGGAATGCATTTTCTAACCATTTTAAACTTTGGCCCTTTATATATATCTGCACGGTCGTATGGCGCTTCACATGCCCATGGGCCTTAGATGGTTAAGGGCTAGCGCATAATCGTTCTACAGTTTGTACCGATTGTGCGGTTGCGCTTGGTGCTGAGTTTTAACACATAAAAGTGCATGGGGGCTAGGTTGAGGAAACAAGGGTGCATTTTGGCGATCTAGAGACAACAAGTTTGAAGGGGAACTTCCAGGAAGCCTATCTTCTTCAATTTTTGGCCAAATGAGGTGCCGAAAAATCCCAGCTAGGGGTTTTTGGACGTTCTTAAGCCATTGGAGCTGTCTATTTGGAATTTTGAGCATTGGAAAGCACATATTTGAGAAATTTGAGAAAATAATACAAAAGATCCATTGGAAGTTGGATCAGGAGATGTAGCCCAAGAGAGGGGTGAACTCCTTTATCATTTGTTGTGTTATGTGTTTTTTGTTCACTGTTTATTATTGTTGTTTATATGCATCTTTGATGAGTAATTTATATAAAAGTTGTGTTGCAAAGTTGATCCATTTTCATTTTAACACATGAATTAAATCTTGCAAATAATTTCAAGAATACAAGTCTTCTTCATTTTTAGATCACAAGGGAATCCTCTAAAAAAATCTCACATCTTCTAGAAGCCTCTGAAGCTTTAATATAGCCTCCTCAACTCATGGAACCTGTATGTCAGTCCTAGAAGAGGTCTCTCTATCTCTTATCTAAATTTGAGAAGGAATACTTTCTGAATGAAAGTCTCTAATCCATTGACTCTCTCTAAAATCAAGCTCACTCTAAATCTGCATTTTACCTCTGAATCCTGACTCCCTCTGAATCTATACGATCTCCAGAGACACCTTCTTCCGCTGCATACATTGACTTCTTCTGATGTATGATATCCTATGGACTTTTTTATGGGATTAATCGATAAATGTGGACATAAACAGATCTCCCTACATCCACCTAGATCTAGAACAAAATAGAACAAAATATGACGCTTTCCCTAAGTTCTAACCATTGAGTTTACTAATTAACAAGATATAGACAACATACCATTTAAATGTCGTTTCCTCTTGCCATTTCCATCCTAGCTCCACTCTGGTGCTCCTGTGATATTGTATATACAAGGGAACACAATCCAACCAAAGTGAAAGCAATATAATGAACTCAACAAGAACCTATGTATGTGATCAAAGAATCATACAATAAAACAAGACAAGTTTTATGGGAAATAAACATATTACTATATCATATTAGAATGAAAGTGGAGATTACAACCAAAGCCTTGATGTCACAAGGTCCCCTCTCAATGACCCTTTTCTCCAACACACACACTTGCTCCAACCTTGAATGAAGAAGATCCACAATGACTTGATGAACTTAAATGAATCTCTCAAGTACGAACTGAAGTAGAATTCCTCAATCAATGCTTAGCCTATTCAACCTTTAATCAACCTTAGCCTTTTCCATGAGAGATCCCTCTTTATATAATATGAAGGAGAGATGGTTGAGGATATTAGGATGATCCCACTAAATCAGAGAAGCGAGTAAGATCAAAACCGTTCGAAGGCCACCTTAGCTTCTAGAAGATCCCCTTCTAGAACATTCGTGAAACTTGACCTTTTCTTAGTATTTTGACATCGTCGCACCCTAGCTATAGTCCAGCCTGCAGAGATGTCACAGCCTAGATTTAGATCAGGGGGAGATGATCAGACATCATCACACCCTCGCTATAGTGCATCATGCAAAGACATCATAGCCTAGATTTAGAGCAGGGGGCAACAATTAGACATCATCCCACCCTATGTATAGTGCAACCTGCGATGACCTTCCTTAATAGGGTTATTGAGAAGAGAAATCCAATCACTTTACTCATGAAGAAAGGATCTTTTTTGGAACATGAACACATGTTTTCAAGGGATCACTAGGGTGACCAAAATAATTTGTAACAGACAGTACTGGGAGGTTTCTCCTTCCTATTGGATCCTAAGGGTTGACTCCGTCTAAAATATAGCTCCTTCTGAGATGGTACTTGGTGGGGTAGCCTGCCTCACCACTGGTGGAGTCATATGATTCTCTTCATAGTATGGATTATCAATGTCATTTATTTTTATCTCATTTTCATTATGCAAGGTATCACGAGAACATGTTTGCTTACTACATCATTTCTAGGTAGGCCCTGTTATCCCATATCCTAGGGATAACTAACGATATTATGTCTTGAGGACCATAGGTCCTAGAGATGGAGTATCAAGTGCCATATGACTAGATCTTGGCCCTGGAGGGCTCATCTTTTCTTCAGTGTGTCCTATCTATTAGCAGCAGCAACATCCATCCCATCAACCTAATTTTGAAGTACCAGTGGGTATTGTTCCATGAGTCCATGTATCATGGTATGTGTCACTCTAGTTTTCAAATCATTTTAATATGTGCACTGAGTTATGTTTTGTTTCATGGCGTTTTCTTGGAAATTATGTTATTTAAATTGTCCATACCTAGAGGGGATGGCAGAGTTCCCTAGTAAGTTGGTTCCCTTAGGGATGAGTTTCCACTGGGTGGGTCTATGAAATATCATCATCCATTCCTTCCATACTTACCACTTTTCATAATTGTCCCTCTCATCTTTCCCGTACCTTGTTTTGGGCATTGGGTTTTCCAAGCTAGTAAGGGTTGTACCTTTCCTTTTGGGAAGAAGGGGCTAAAGGCCTAGAGGGTAAAAGTAGTTGGAAAAATTTTAAATCCAAAATGAGACCTTGAGATGCTTCACCCAGGTATTCCCGAGAAACCAATAAATGGCTTCTCAATAAGAAAATGGGACCCACAAAATAAAATAAAACTCAATATCTAGTTGGTGGATAGGAGGTCTCATCATGAGCCAGCGTGTAAGGTCCATGGGCATGTAGTGGTATGATAGTGCCATCCATATAGTCACCAAAACCAAGGTAGTGTCTCTTGGTGGCATAGACAAGAGAAAGGGGGTATAATCACGAGTCATCCCTCTCATTTTCGTGAATTTCTTATGGGTAACATTGTCATCACTGGTCACCATGCCAGGACAGTGTCCTCCAGCTATTCTCTTGAAAAGAAAAAGAAATAAGACAAAAAATAAAATGAATTGAATGGGCTAAGAAACAATGGCATCCATGGCAAGGTATAACTCTCCCTCTACAGAGGCACCCATAGGTAAGAGCTACATTTACCTATTATCACTGCACCCCTTGCACACATTCCCTACATCATATCATACATCTACATGACCTAGATTAATCTTCACCTAGGAAACACCCCAAACTTGAGTAGGATTAGCCCAATAGGACACCTTGATACCCTCTCCAAACCTATCTTGTTAAAATGCATAACATCTTTGAGCATTTGTTTGGGTAAAGGGGCGATCGATGCACATGTTTGGTTAATTTGATTATTAGACATGATTGAAATTTCTATGATCCATGTGACTTAGGAGCCCAAGGAGAGTGTAATTATTGTTGATGTAGGACCATGCTCTACGAGAAGGTACATATGGGGAGTTTATTAGTTCATACCTACATGGGGCTAAAAGGCCACCAGATGGATGTTATGACCCCAGCCAGGGGAAGAGAGACACCAGAGGCTTGCATCAAAGAAAAGGGAGGAATTTCCACTAGAGACACTTTGGGAGGCTTGGACCTAAGGGGATCTTGCTCTCCCCCCTAAAATGTTTCCTTGGGAGGCCCATGATGTCACCCTTATCACCCTAGATGTTACCTAGTGTCAGATGGACATGATGGAGGTAGTTGTGTGCCAAGTGGCACTTGTGGCATTATCCGGAGGCCATGGAAGGCCTAACATTTTTATCATGGAGCCTGGCGTGCCACCTATGAGGCCCAATGTCACCCTAGGAGGGCATGACGTCATCTCTATTGCACATTTTAGGGTTTAATTCCTTAAATTTATGTAAAAAATGGATTTTTGATGTAATTTGGCCATGTCGACTTTTTCTTACCTAAATTGTAATCAAAGGTCATTATCATTGTATAAATAAGAGACAAATCTCTTGTATTTTTTATCATCTTTCACTCACACAAGTGTGAGTTCTGAAGTTCAACCCTCTTTAAGGGTACTTGGATGAAATTAAGTGGTGTACAACTTCTTGGAGAGGTTATTCTTGATGTATTTTGGCATTTTCATGGTGGAAAGTCTTCAACTAGGGTTTTGTTGCTAAATTATTCTTGATGAAGTAATTAAATATGAAATTATTCATTTATTTTGAATGGTTATGGTAAATTTTCTTGTTCATTTATAAGATTATGAAATTGCTAGTTTGAAACCTTAGGGGAGAATCATATGTATTTATCCTTTTCCTTATAATTCTGCACCTACTTGATTTTGCTAGGAAACATCTCTTTTGAAGAATACACTAGATCCCTACCTTTGTAGCACTCTAGTAGCATTACTTCATTAGCTTCATATCTTTTATTTCAAGCTTGATCTAAGGAAGAAGGAAATAGCTAGGTCATAGGGTTACCTACTTTCTATCATTTTTTCCCTTCTAGGGTTTAGATATTGAGGCCTTAGGTTACTAACACCTCAATCATCTCACCTATCCCTTTAGATTACCTATTATCATTTTTTGTTTTCCTCTAAGAATTGTTGCTACAAACTTTGAGTCCATTACCCTAAAAGGAACTAGTTCACTCCTTACAAGTGATAGATTGACCAAACAACTCTTAAAACATCTTCCCTAAGACTTTTACTAACTCTTTTTAACTCTAAATTAGACTAACTCACTAACTAATTTTTTGTTGTTGCAAAATATTGCTACAACCATCTATAACAACAGAAAATTCATCCTAAAAGAAAGATTAAAAGTCGATTAAACTTATCATTATTGCTTCTGACAATAGTTATCATTCTGTCAATTTTAGGCTATTATTTCTTGTCATTCTTGAAGCATTATTGAGGCAGAATTACCGTAGTTGTTGCTAAATATTCATTTATGTTATATATACTTATATTGCTTCAATTTTACATTAGCTTGTTTATCTTTTAAGAATTCATGGTTTTATGAAGCACTGACATCATATGGTACTTGCAAACAACATTTATTTTCTACTTGTTATCTTGTTTTGGGCAGGTACACTAATATTATATTTTTCTTCATCTCATTAAAACATTGGAACCTTTGATCTTAGTGACTTGTGAGAGGGTGGGACTTTGTTACAACTTTTACCTTAGCCTTCTCAAACCCCCAGGTAATCTGGATTTTATGAGAATAACAAAATGAATATAGATTATTAACAGGTGCTTAACACAAAATAACAGATATACAGTAAAACTGGTTTTCTATTCAATAACGAAATAAGTTGAAAACTATAAAATGCAGCAGAAACAAGCTTGCTGGAATGGTGGTGGCTTATCTTTGAGAAGAGATGTGAAGGCTGCACTGATTTGCAAGAAGATCATTACAATGAGGCTCTGAAGTCCTTTTTACAATAAGAAGGAATGTAAAAAACCCTAGACATCCAAAAACCTAACCCTAGGAGATGAAGCACCAAAAGTCATGTGGGCCCTGTTTGGGTAAGTTAGTACATCAACTTCTCGGGGTCGTAACTTTCGCATACGATCTCCGTTTTAGGCGTATGATATCCCATTGGAAAGGTATCATCGAGTAGATTCATTGTAGGCACAATATCAAAGGAATTCCAATATTGCAAACCTATTTTCCCAAAAAAACATCATTTAGGGCCTCAAAACAGCTCTAGAAGTGAAAACTGCTAAAAATAGTAAATTACCAAAATTGCCAGAAAATTGTTTTGAGCCAATTGGAAAAGGTGAGTGGCCATAGATATCCATATGGATCAATACTGACTCATTAGAAAGCAATAGTCTCCATTGCGTTGAGGTCCCCCATCAGATGAGGAAATTTCTACTGAATTTGGCCCCGGGTGAGCCACTTGCCTTAGTGCAGGAGTTGCCCTGCTTTAACGACTCATTAAAGCTGGATCCTTTGTTGTCAAGTTCCCTTGATATGTGTGTCCAAAATATGATCATTGGATTCCTATTGTATGCAATCGGTTTTGATCTCTGTTGGTGTCAGTTGTTCTGCTACTTCTGAGGTGTCCAATAATGGTGGGAAATAAGGGCGAAGGAGATCCATGTTGAAAACTGGGTTCATGCCAAGGAAAGGAGGAATGTTGAGCTCAAAATCATTATCCCCCATGGAATTGGTGATAGTGTAAGACCCATAACCGAGTGGGCGAAGCTTCCTATGGGGTTCTATAAGGAATTTTTTCTGCAAGTGCAACCAAACTTTGTCACCCACCTAAAACTTATGTGGAACCTGATGTTGATCATGGCGTTGTTTGTACTTTTCATTGGACTTTTGAAGGATATCCTGAACTTGTTGGTAGATTTGATGGATCCACTCAATGAACTAGGTGGCTTTGTCAGCTTCATTTGGAGCAGGGGGTGAGTCGGTCGAGGTGACCACAAGGGGAAGTGCAACATATATGGGACCCAATGGTTGGAATCCCAACCCCACTTGAAAGGGGTTGTGGTTAGTTGAGCTATGCAGGGCTCAGTTGTAGCTATGTTGGACATAGGGAAGGATCTCATCCCATGTGAAAGGGTGCTTTGAATTATACATGTGAATGATATGCACAATCATTCAATTTACAACCTCAGTTTGGCCATCTGTCTGGGGGTGGAAGGCTGTGGACTTGGTGAGCTTGGTGTCCACCTGTGACTAGAGGCTCGACCAAAATGTGCTGAGAAATCAACTATCCCGATCTGAGACAATGGTTTGTGGGATTCAAAAATGTACCCAGACTCGTTCAAAGAAGAGCTTGACAGTGGCCTCTGTTGTGATGCTCTTCTTGCAGGCAACCAGAATTGCCATCTTAGAAAATTGATCAACAACCATAAAAAAATAGTCATTTCCCCACTTGGTGGATGGGAGGACCGACATGTAGCCCATTGAGATGGATTCCCATGACCTGTCAAGATTAGGAAGAGGGGTGTACAGAGCCTATTTCTTAGTGGTCTCTTTAGCAATAGCACAAGCAGTGCAAGACCTGATATACTTGTTGACCTCATGTCGAAATTTCAGCCAGTAGAAATGTTTTTGTATCACCGCCACTATATTTTCGAAGCCGAAGTGTCCTGCCACCCAACTGTAGTGGGCTTCCCAGATCATCTTCACTCGCTCGCTTGAGGGAACATAGATATGCCCCAGATGACACAATGGAAATTATCAACAACTGCATTTGCACCCAACATTTGGTAGGTGGTGGTGAATTCAGGGTCTGTCTCATAGAGTTGGGGTCATCCAGAGGTCTCATGGCCACAAGATTTTAGCACCGTGGTGAGTGTCGCGACTGTTACACATGAAATTTTCACACCTAGGTACCTCGTCCTAAGTGTCGTAAAGTTTCATATAAGTGTCTCATACACCTTGACACCATGGAATAACCTATGTCAGGATCCCAAGTCAATATGGAGGAGGGATATATTACATGAAGGCCAAAATACCAAGTACACATGAATTATTATTAATATTCATGGAAAATAAATTGATTAAGTGTGAGAACCAAGTGCAAATGAATTATTATTAATATTCATAAAAAAGAAAGTAATTAAGTTTGAGAATCCACCTCACATTTGGTTTCCTATTTTTTAGGGAAGGTGGAGGATCTCATGGATGGTTGAAATATTTTCTCCTTCAAATCCTTGAGAGATATTTCCTCCCCAAAATGCTTAAGAGATATTTTCTCCCTAAATATATTAGAGATTCCTTTCTTAGTGGATCTAATGAGAGATCCTCTCCATGGTGGTTAAGCCTCCTAATCCTATATAATGAGGGATTTCCATGGAAGAGGAGGAGATGGAGATTGAGAATTATACCAAACTTATGATCTCATAAGTGAGTCACCATTGAAGCATAATCAATCTAGATTACTTGAGCAAAGGGGTTGGACAAAGAGAACTGGAAGAAGATGTTGCACCTTCATCAAGTTTGGTCTGTAAGTACTCTTAATTTGTTCTCATTAATATACATACATGCTTGGCCTATTTCTTTCAAGTTCATGTTTGTTCCACATGAACTTGTCTTCACTATATAGATCTGTATTTGAGCTACTCTTAATAGAATAGGAAGTTTGTTGGATCTTTTTTTGTGCTATAGGACCTATCAAGGATCTTGGGATTGAATCTCAACTTGGATTTTGCAAGGACAAACTCCATTTAAAAAGGTACATTTTTCTTCTTCCTCTTCATTCATTAGTTTAATGAGAACCTGGTAGAAGCTACAAACAACCATCAAACAAATGTTGTGACATGTTTCAAACCCAAGGCAGGAATACCTATGCTTGAGTGATAAAGACTTTCCAGGTATGGCCACCATAAAATACACTACGGATCCATAATCATATTGACTGAAGAGTATAGCCACCAAAGATACAATGTGGATCTATACTTCCATGACATGAACTAATCATAGCCACAAAAAATACACAGTGGATATACAAGACGACAATACATAGCCACGGACCAATACAAAGTGGATCTATGTAATATTATATGTGTCAATCTTCAAAAGAAAATCCGTCGCAACCTGGGCAAAGTATATATCAGAGTGATCACTCAACCCAGGGTCTTCTTACCGATCCTGATGCAATATGATTCTAACCATGTGAATAGATGCCCTGATGTCGAACATGGCAGAAACCACTTGATTACTGATCAATGATGTAAACCGTTAACAAGCGTGAGGGAAATCACCATTGATGTCAATGATTCCCAAGGTACTCTAGTACATTCCAATGAATGTGAATGGATGAGCTGAAGTCGAACATCCATGGAATCATTCGATCAGAGGTCAATGATGTAAACCCATTATCAGACGCGAGGAGGCCTGCCATTGAGGCATGCAGGTCCCAAGGTACTAACTGGTTTCTAAGTCTAGCTCCTGGATAATGTGCTGAAGTCATCAAGAAAAGACTCGTCGAGGGAGGGCCTTGATATATCCCCCATAAACAACACGAAATGGTCACAGAGATGTAATTGGTAGATCAAATGAACATGGATTGACACAGGTATTGAAACAGGATATTTGTGATGACCGACTCTCGAGGCAGATACTTCCCTTGAACATTGAGGCATAATAGCAAAAACTTGACATGGACCAAAACTTGATAATGCAATGGATGTTGTGACTTTATGTTGGGTGACCCAAAGGAGTGAGGAAACTCAAAGGATTGGTTCAGTGCAGAGTTTCAGTAGATTGAAATGCGTGCAAAGATAAAATGCCATGTTCAAGGGCAACTGTAAGGGTTACTGGTAATGCTCTCAAAAACTTCTTGGCTTGCTTCCTTCAATTTCCCCCCCATCCAGATAGACGAGTACCTCTTTTTAATTTAACGATCTCGAGGAGGGTAACACATGCTCGATATAACTCACCTTCGGTAAGTCCCTCTTCCTTTTTTTAACGAAGTAGAATAATTAAGGGTTCGGTCCCGTATGGGCCCTTCAATGTATGATTGTTTAACGAGTCCATAGAAGGTAAACTCAGTGGTTTTTCATATTTAGAGAGTCTGAAAACAACTTAAAAATGACTCCAATGTTGTACTTTTTCGTAATTTTAGTCTCACGAGGCTGAAAAAGAGATAAATATCACTCGAAAGACACCCTTTCAAACCTTTTAATGAGTGGGAAAGGAAGAAAGATCACTCAACAATATTTTCATGTTTAGAGAGTCTGAAAAGAGTTTAAAGAATACTCTGGGGGGTTCATTTTTAATATATCCATGCGAGCTCGAAAAAGAGATAAAAGGTTGCTCAGTTACATTCTCATGTTTTTACGAGCACGAGAAAGAACAAATACTAATCTCGGTATGCCCCCGGGTTGAAAAGCTAGTGGATTAACTCCATAATGATCATCAAAAGGCTGGAGACATGCCCCCCAAGCTTCAATTAATTCACCAACTTTGAGGTTGTCACCAATTTCTATACTAGATGGAGAAAAAGGATACAGGTGGATGAAAAGAAGGTTCAAATACGAGATCTAATGAAAGACTCGAGTCGACATCTACGAGATCTGGCGAAAGACTCTACCTGACAGGAGAGGTGAATGTTTCATTTTTTAATGATCTTGACACAGGAAAAGAACTATGCTCAAGGCTCCAGGTTCAATCTCTAGATTTATGTTTCATTTTTGAACGAGCTTGCTACAAAAAAGAAAAACTATGCTCATGGCCTCTATTTCACTTTTTAACGAGCTTGCTATAGAGAGGAAAACTATGCTCATAACTTTTGTTTCATTTTTTAACGAGCTTGCCACAAATAACATAAACTATGTTCATTACCTCTTATTGATCAAGGGTTCTAAGAGGATAATGCCCTGGAAGGACACCATGTCAAGGGACAAAACTTGGTCATAGCTTCCAAGAGATCTTCAATGGATGGAAGAACAACACTCCGGAAGGAACACATGTCGAGGGCCATGACATGGGTAAGGATATTAGGCTCCAATAGCCCTACCAAAGATATCACCATGTCAACTACCAGATCCAAGTCATCTTCATTGGCAATTGAAGGCATGGGAGACAATGCCACATAATTGACCTGTGGTGGGGGTGATATCGACTTCTAATAAGAACCATTTAGGGAGGTCATTGGGTTGGTACTCAATTCAGGACTAACGCATGAAAGTTGATCAATAGCCACAATTCTTCCATTGTGAGGGAAAGATATTACATGAAAGAGAATGGACATAATAGATTTCATGGCATAGACATAATATCGCCCAAGGAGTAAATCAAAATCCAAGGGGTCATGGACTACCATAACATCAATGAAGATAGTTTTCCCTCCCAAAGTTATGGGAAACTGAGGAAGGATCCCTAAAGGGTGACTGGTTCTTCTGTTAAAAGAGAACAAAGTCTGGGTAACTGGTACAAGTTGAGGATAACCCAAAGCTTTCCAAGAAATAGAGGACAAAATACTAACAGAAAAACCTTTGTCTATTAACGTCTGAGGAACGTCCCTACCACAAACTTTTATTGTAATCTTGAAAGGAATGTGAGAGGGAAGACGAGGTCCAGTTAGCACACCCCAATCAAAAAGGATGGCCTCATTACTTGGAAGGGTTTTCATAGGAGAAGGAGGAATTCCCCCCAACATGGTAGATCCTATTTCAACGAGAAAAGAATGGGAAGAATCGATTTTACTCTCTAGCGGGAGAGTAGGATCGATTGATGATGAGATCAGATCTACCACCTTGGCACTCTTAAGAGGAAGAGTGGGATTGACCGATGAACTAACTAGAGAAACCACTTTGGCACTCGTCAGAGGAAGAGTGGGATTGACCGATGATGTAATCGGAGCAACCACTTTGGCACTCATTAGAGGAGGAGTGGGATTGACCGATGAAGTCACCAAAGAAACCACTTTGGCACTCATCAGAGGAGGAGTGGGATTGACCGATGAATTTAATGGAGAAACCACATTGGCACTCTTCGGATGAAAGGTGGGACTGACCGAGGTAGGAACTAGATCAATCACTTTAGCACTCGTCAGAGGAGGAGTGGGATTGACTGATGAAGTAACCAGAGCAACCACTTTGACACTCTTCGGATGAAGGGTTGGACTGACCAATGATGGGACTGGATTAGTCACTTGGGTTTCACTTTCCAAAGTAAAAGTGGGGTTGATCGATGATGGAACTGGATCAACTACTTTGGTGAGTGGTTCAACCGAGGATGAAACTAGATTGACCACCTGATCAACCGGATTGACTGGGGATGGAACCGGATTGATCAGTCCATCAACTAACAATGGGTTGGGATAAATATTATGATAACCTTTTGGAAGTTGAAGTTTTTCCAAAAGAGAAGAAGCCTCGTCCATACAAGGACAAAGGTGAGAATAATGATCACCTTTACATAATGATCCAGGGGATCAAATTTTGCTCAAAACTTAAAAGTGTTTGGAATTGCTTCAAATCGAACGGGAGCATAGGCCTCATCGTTACGAACCCAAAGCAACTCATTTGGGTTCAAACAGACATCGGGAGAGAGAGATATCGCGTTCTGTTCAAAATGACAAATAGGCAAAAAAAAAGGGGGATGATGATTGTACAGTCTGTACAGTCCGTACAGATGCTAACGTGGCATGTCCGTACAACACATGGCAGAGCTGAATTGGCAGGACCGTACGACACATGGAATTCATTGGTTGGCATATGTGGATGAATGATATTGCGACACATGGCAGATTTTGGTTGGTTGTATGATGCCACGTGGCCCAATCGTGGGCTGCCACGTGGAACCTTGTTATTGGTTGGTTGTATAAAATTTATTTGGATTCCACCAGATTTGACCCCGTGACCTCCACCCACATGTAAAGCCTTTGCAAAGTCCACGCCACCAATGCGCCACCATAGTAGTTCTTACTATGTAATGGATTTGTATTTATTTAAGTTTGAGTTGATGTGTGGTTGGCGCGGGGGTCCGGGTTGGGGCTTAGGCCCAGTCCCCGGTTGCATATATTGTTTCCATATGACCATATGTTATACCGTATGCATGCACGATTTGAATTTGGAATTCAGTTCAAACGGTTATACAAACCAATGCCCGCCACTTGTCATGACCACACTTGCTCTTAAAGTCTTAGCCCCATTTTGTGTTTGTGCGTAGTCACATGGGCCACATGACCTCGGCCTTGGTGGTTAGGGGCTAGTTGCACCCATAACCATCCTATAGTTCGCACCATTTGTGCGGTTTCACCCGGTGCTAAGTTTTAATGCATAAAAGTGCATGGGGGCTAGGTTGAGACAACAAAGGGTGCAATTTGTCAATCCAGAGACAACAAGTTTGAAGGGAAACTTCCAAGAAGACTATCTTCTTCAATTTTTGGCCAAATGAGGTGCTGAAAAAGCCCAACTAGGGGTTTTTGGACCTTCTAAAGCCATTGGAGCTGTCTATTTGGAATTTTGAGCATTGTAAAGAACATATTTGAGAACTTTGAGAAAATAATACAAAAGATCCATTGGAAGCTAGACCAGGAGATGTAGCCCAACAGGGGGGTGAACTCCTTCATCATTTGTTGTGTTATGTGTTTTATGTTCACTGTTTATTGTTGTTGTCTATATGCATCTTGAATGAGTAATTTCTATAAAATTTGTGTTGCAAACTTGATCCATTTGCATTTTAACACATGAATTAAATCTTGCAAATAATTTCAAGAATACAAGTCTTCTTCATTTTTAGATCAAGTTGGTATCAGAGCATAGGTTTTTGAAGACTTGATTATTTGCAAGTGTTTTATTTTTTTATGCTCACAAGGTTGAAACTCACAAGAGGAGAAGGTCAACTTGTAGAGCCAAGTTCTCATCCTTCAAGAAGGAATATTATATCATCACTGCAAGCTTCAAGGAGACATTCACCAAGTATGGCTCATGAAGAGAGTCATGAACATATTACTGCAGAAGATGAAGATCTCAGAAAAGATTTCATGGAAATGAGAGAAATGATGAAACTCTTGATGGAAGAAAGGAATACAAGGTTGCAAGGTGAAGGCTCCAACCCTTCAAAGAACAAGGGAGGCAGTGGTGATAAATGTTAATGTTTTATGCTGATATTATAGTTCTTTGCATTTCATAAGATAAGAGCATAATATGAACAAGATCACTGAGAAATACACATCCACAATAGACACAACATTTATCCTGGGAAACCCTCTAGGGGAAGAAAACCC
>ML778556.1:175028-212464 GCA_009831015.1 Picea engelmannii
GAAGAAAAGTTCATTGAACAAATTCAGTCGATACATCAAATGGTGCAAGAGCAGTTGGAAAAGAGTCAAGCCAAGTACAAGAGGAGACATGACAAGCATCGTGTTGATCACAGTTTCCAAGTTGGAGATGAAGTTTGGCTTTAAATTAGTAAGGAGAGTCTTAAAGGAGATGGTAAAATATTGAAACCAATTCGATATGGTCCTTTCAAGATTATTGACAAGATTGGTAACAATGCCTTCCATTTAGATTTGCCTCCTTATATGCAAATGTATGCAGCTGTTAATGTTGAGAATTTGAAATTGTATGAGCCTCCTTTGATTGATGATCAAGAAGAGCATGTTCAGATTCCTTCTATAGATGATTTTCCCCTAAAATATCTTACAGAACTGTATGAAGACACCATCCTTTATAGGAGAATGAGAACTTCAAAACGAGGAAATGTGGAGTATCTTCGAGTTGGTCTTAAAGGCACAAATCCAAGAAAATCCAAGTGGATTGAGGTTGGAAAGGTGAGGGAGCTATACCCTCATCTTCATATAGACTAAAAATAGTCTTTTGGAGGTCCAAAATCTTTCCAATGGGGAGGTGTGATCCAGGGGATCAAATTTTGCTCAAAAATTCAAAGTTCTCGGAATTGCTTCAAATCGACTGGGAACGTAGGCCTTGTCATTATGAACCCAACGCAACTCATTTGGGTTCAAAATGACATCAGGAGAGAGAGATATTGCATTCTCTTCAAAACGACAACCATGCAGAAAAAAAGGGGATGTTGATTGTACAGTCCGTACAGTCCGTACGGACGCTGACGTGGCATGTCCGTACGACCTGTGGCAGAGCTGAATTGGCAGGACCATATGACATGTGGCATTCATTGGTTGGAAGATGTGGACAAATGATATTGCGACATGTGGCAGATTTTGGTTGGTTGTACGATGCCACGTGGCCCAGTTGTGGGCTGCCACGTGGCACCTTGTTATTGGTTGGTTGTATAAAATTTATTTGGAGTCCACCGGATTCGACTCTGTGACCTCCACCCACATGTAAAGCCTTTGCAAAGTCTGCACCACCAATCCGCCACCATAGTAGTTCTTACTATGTAATGGATTTCTATTTATTTAAGTTTGAGTTGATGTGTGGTTGGCGCGGGGGTCCGGGCTGGGGCTTAGCCCCAGCCCCCGATCGCATATATTGTTGCCATATGACCATATGTTATACCATATGTGTGCGTGATTTGAATTTGGAATTCGGTTCAAATGGTTATACAACCCAACGCCCGCCACTTGTCACGACCACACTTTCTCTTAAAGTCTTAGCCCCGTTTTGCGTTTGCGCGTGGTCACATGGGCCACATGACCTCGGCCTTGGCGGTTAGGGGCTAGTTGTGCCCATAATCATCCTACAGTTCACACTGTTTGTGCGGTTATGCTTGGTGCTGAGTTTTAACACATAAAATCATGTGGGGGCTAGGTTGAGACAACAAAGGGTGCAATTTGTTGATCGAGAGACAACAAGTTTGAAGGGAAATTTCCAGGAAGCCTATCTTCTTCAAGTTTTGGCCAAACGAGGTGCCGAAAAAGCCCAGCTAGGGGTTTTTGGACATTCTGAAGCCATTGGAGCTATCTATTTGGCATTTTGAGTATTTTAAAGCACATATTTGAGCACTTTGAGAAAATAATACAAAAGATCCATTGGAAGCTAGACCAGGAGATGTAGCCCAAGAGAGGGGTGAACTCCTTTATCATTTGTTGTGTTATGTGTTTTATGTTCACTGTTTATTGTTGTTGTCTATATACATCTTGAATTAGTAATTTCTATAAAATTTGTGTTGCAAACTTGATCCATTTGCATTTTAACAAATGAATTAAATCTTGCAAATAATTTCAAGAATACAAGTCTTCTTCATTTTTAGATCACATAACATGCAAGGGAATTTGGCAGTTGTCTTCTTCTTACTAACCTTAATGTCACTAGTTGATGGAGTATCACCAACATGACCAGCAGGGGCCGATGACATTGAAGACCACATTTCTAAGACCTTGGGAATACGAGGGCAATCCCTCAGAAAATGGTCACCCTTACAAAGACTACAAGGGAATTTGGGTTTCAGATTCTTCATTTTAACCTTATATACCTTATCAACACTCCCAATACTATTAACAGTAGTTGTTTTCTTAGATCCAACATTTGATGTAGTTGGAGGCTTGGTCCCTTTCCAGTTCTTCTTCTTCTCTTTCCGTTTTTTCTTCTTCTTATCAATTTGGCTACTCACTTGAGAGCTTTCACTAGGATAAGAAGGAGACCTGACAGACAAAGAAAGAGAAAGGTCGACATGAGGTTGATGTGGGGGTGGTGTGCTTACATATGAAGCACATGCATTCGAGATCACCGGAGTGGAAAACAACCATACCGGTAACCCAATTGTGAGACCTGGAAGGCTCAAAGTAGCGATGTAAGGAGGACAAACGTTTTCGTAAGAAGGAAAAACAAAGGGTTCCCCTGGAAAAGGGGTTCCTTCATTGGTCATCCTGGAAACTGACTCCATAAAAAAAAAATCCAACCTAGATTTTGCTAGGGAGAAAAAACAACACACGCTAAAAATCTAGTAAGCAAGCAAGAAAACAAAACCTTTTCACAATGAGCACACTAGTTTTTGATGAAATCCAACGTCGTGGGAAAAAAGTAAGAAGGGTATGAGATAGAGTAGGTGGAAAAGTTACGTTGACGACCTGCTTAACGGACTTACACCCTGGTGCAAGCTCCCACACATAATCATGGGTATACCCTCCAAGGAGCTCGAGTGAGTCTGGCTAACGTCGATTCTAGGTATCGTGAAGACTTTCCCCTCCATAATCACCTTGTGCAAATACCCTAAAGAGATAGGCCACTAAGGTTACCAACTACAACAGTGATGTCTGGGGAATTATTCGACAGTACGATCCACGCGCAAGGGCAAGGTATCTAGCCCGAAACCAACTTGAAAGGCTTCCACTCATCATTGTGGGTATACCTTCAAGAGACCCCCATAATACGCACAATATCTACACAAATACCAACAAAGCAAGGTGAGTAACTATGTCAGTCTTAATGCGACCTCGTGATTGACCCTTATGTGAGAAGGGCTTCCCAGGAAAAAATGTAGCAATTGGATTTTACCGCTCCCAAACACAAGATCCTATGTTTGTTTGCAGCTTTGGAAAGTTATATTTCACACCTATTCCAAAGCCATACAACTAATCTAATGTAGGTTTTCTACCAGAAAATGTAAAAATGTCTAATCAATTTTTAGTTTAGCGCTTGATTTTTAAAGTTGTTGTTACTCAAAAGGAAAATGGCATGGACAATATGGTGTTTTGACTGACTCGAAAGTTATGCAAAGATATGAAGATGCAATATTTTCATTTCGAATCTATTCTACAAGAAGGAGAAAACATTCATCATTCTAGATTCACAATTTCCCAAAATGTCAAAAAACATGCATTTTCGCTACTTCAAATGCAAGCTAGTTTCACGACCCAAAAGCAAGAATGAATTCAAAAGAATGAGAACTGAAAGAAAACAAGTAGAATATTTTTCTAACAATAACTCATTCAAGGATCCTAAAACCAAAAATCATCCAAGGAGTAAAATAAAATGCAGAGAAGAATCCAAGAAACGATAGGGAGAAAGAGAAAACACTCAAAACTGTCTCGACAAAAACGTAGCTAGAAAAGGAAATTTTACGTTTCTAAAAGAGGATTCAAGCTCTAATCAATACAAAATAGAGTGAAAAGAATAAAAAAACATCAAGAACCAATCCAAACCACTCCACAAACCAACCACAAAGACTGGGTAAAGAATTCCACAAAACAGGCTGAAAAAATCTGAGTAAAAGAAGGCAATTTCACTCAAAAAAGACACAAGAGCTCCCCTTGAAGGGTGCACAGAGTGCTGCAACGCCCCCTAAAACACTGTAGGAAAGTGATGGCACTCTGGTATGGCATACAGGGGGGCGTTGATGCTCCCAAAAACTTAGAAAAATGCCCAAAAATGCACAACAAACTCAGCCAAAATGCTTGAAAATTGGGGAATTTTCTAGTGAAGGTGGGAGAAGGTTGTTGGATGATGAAGAACCAGGAATTGCTTGGGAGAAAGACCTCAAAGATAAAATTGAATGGTGCAAAATATTTCTGAATATCCTTACAAAAAGTTTTCACTCAGTCAAATAAATGAGAAGAAAACGACAAATTGACTCTAAATCATCAAAGACAAAGAGTTATTCAAAGTAAGGAAGAAAAAGATGTCACAAACCCAAATAAAGCATCATGAATTCTCATAGATCAAGGATTTGGAGACCCAAACAAGGATACAATTAGGTGATGAGAACCCTAAGAAAATGCAAACAAGAAAAAAAGGATTCAGAGACTAAACTCCTGCAAGATCTTAAACAGAAAGAGGGAAGTGCTCTGGTGTAAGGGGCACCAGAGAGTTCCAATGCTCTGTGGAGGCTTGGAAGGGAGCTCCAGGACTCTGATAGCAAGGGAAAGGGAGCTCTAGGCTTAAAAATTTTTAGAAAAATACCCAAAAATCCAAAAATTCAAGCAAGTTCAGAAATCCAAAGTGTATGGGATGAAACCCAGGGTCTTCTTACCGATCCCAATGCAATACAATTCTAACCACGTGAATAGATGTCCTGATGTAGAACATGGAAGAAACCACTTGATTACTGGTCAATGATGTAAACCATTAACAAGTACAAGGGAAATAACCATTGATGTCAATGATTCCCAGGTTGCGACGAATTTTCTTTTGAAGATTGACACATATACTATTACATAGATCCACTTTGTATTGGTCCGTGGTTATGTCTTGTCGTCTCGTAGATCCACTATGTATTTTTCATGGCTACGATCAGTTCATGTCATGGAAGTATAGATCCACATTGTATATTTGGTGTCTATACTCTTCATTCAATATGATTATGAATCCATAGTGTATTTTATGGCGGCCATACCTGGAAAGTCTTTATCACTCAAGCATAGGTATGCCTGCCTTGGGTTTGAAACATTTCATAATATTTGTTTGATGGTTGTTTGCAGATTCTACCAGGTTCTTTGAGTCCACACCCTTGCTTTAAATATTTTTAAAGTGTTTTTTCCATCATTCTCTCTTCTGACCTCACACTTTAGGGGGCATTCTGTTACACATGAAATTTGCACACCTAGGTACCTCACCCTAAGTGTCGTAAAATGTCATATAAGTGTCTCATACACCTTGACACCATGGAATAACCTATGTCACAATCCCTAGTCAATATGGAGGAAGGATATATTACATGAAGGCCAAAATACCAAGTACACATGAATTATTATTAATATTCATGGAAAATAAATTGATTAAGTGTGAGAACCAAGTGTACATGAATTATTATTAATATTCATGAAAAATAAAGTAATTAAATGTGAGAATCCACCTCACATTTGGTTTCCTATTTTTTAGGGAAGGTGGATGATCTCATGGATGGTTGAAATATTTCCTCCTTAAAATCCTTGAGAGATATTTCCTCCCCAAAATCCTTAAGAGATATTTTCTCCCTAAATATCCTAGAGATCCCTTTCTTAGTGGATCTGATGAGAGATTCTCTCCATGGTGGTTAAGCCTCCAAATCCTATATAATGAGGTCTTTCCCTGGAAGAGGAGGAGATGGATATTGAGAATTATACCAAACTTATGATCTCATAAGTGAGGCACCATTGAAGCATAATCAATCTAGATTACTTGAGCAAAGGGGTTGTACAAAGAGAACTGGAAGAAGTTGTTGCACCTTCATCAAGTTTGGTCTGTAAGTACTCTTCATTTGTTCTCATTAATATACATACATGCTTGGCCTACTTCTTTCAAGTTTATGTTTGTTCCACTTGAACTTGTCTTCACTAGATAGATCTGTATTTGAGCTAATCTCGATAGAATAGAAAGTTTGTTGTATCTTTGGTTGTGCTACAAGACCTATCGAGGAGCTTGGGATTGAAGCTCAACTTGGATTTTGCAAGGAGAAACACCATTTAAAAAGGTACAATTTTCTTCTTCATCTTCATTCATTAGTTTAATTAGATCTAAAAGGATGTCAGTGTCCATGTTAATCACTTTTATTTCTTGGCCTTAGGAGTCTAGAGACAAAGAAGGAATCCACTTGTCCGTAGGAGGATTCACCTATAACAACAACTGGTGGTCTTCTAAGGCAATCAACGACGCGATTGGTGCTTCCTATTATATAATTGATGTTGAGGTGGAATTGTTGCAAGTATGTGGACCACTTTTTATGGCGGTCATTCTGCAATTTTCCCTGTGTCTACATGAACTGCAATGGCTTATGATCAGTGTGGATGGTTGTCTCCTTCCCAAGAATGTAATGTCTCCACTAGCGGTAGGCTTACAGAATGGAGTACATTTCTTTGTCATAAGTAGGGTACTTACAAAAAACATCTGACAATGTCTCACTATGATAGGCCACGGGGTGGTCATGCTGAGTGAGAATGACACCCACAACATAGTATGAAGCATATGTCTCGATCTTAAAGGGATGTTACAGGTCTGGTAGTGAAAGTACTAGGGCTGAGCACAAGTGCTTCTTCAAATAATCGAATGCTTGTTGTTGGGACCGGCTCCATGCAAATTTTGCCTTACCACCACACCTATTTATTTGGTTGAGGGCCCATGCAATATGGGAGAATCCCAACATGAACTTGCGGTAGAAATTGGCAAGGCCTAAGAAGCTCTGAAGCTTAGTGAGTGTGGTTGGGGCTGGCCAGTCACGGATGACTTGTATCTTGGTTGGAGCCACATGTACACCATGTTGATCAATTATGTAGCCCAGGTAATGGACCCTGTCCATGCCAAAGGATAATTTTTCCAAGTTGGCGTATAGCTTGTGCTGCTGCAGGGTGTGCAGAACCTGCTGAATATGCTGCAAGTGTTTTGCCCAAGTCTTGTTGTAAATTAGAATTTCATCCAGATACACCACTACAAAATTATTCGTGAATGGTTGTAGGATATCGTGCATCATCCTCATGAAAGTGGCTGGATCATTTGTCAAACCAAATGGCATGACCAACCATTCAAAAAGGCCTTCCTTTGACTTGAAGGAAGTCTTCCATACATCTATCTTTTCTATCGGGACCTGGTGGTAGCCATACTTCGGATCAATCTTATTGAAGTATTTGGCCCCCATGAGTTGATCAAGGAGGTCGTCGATTCAGGGAATTGGGTACCGGTTTATGAATGTGATTTTATTCAGATCTCGGTAATCAATACAGAGTCGTCAGGTTCCATCTTTATTTTGTACCAGCATGATTGTGCTCCTACAAGGTGATGAGATAGGATGGATGTGCCCCTTGTGGAGAAGTTCTTGGATATGTCGCTTGATCTCCTCATTCTCCAACAGAGAGGGGAGATAGATTGTCCCATTGGGAAGCGGTGCGTCGGGGGTCATATTGATGGGGTGCTTGACCTGGTAGTGTAGAGGTATCCCTGTAGGTGAGGAGAAGATATCTAAGTATTCTTCCATGACCTTATCTACTTGCTTCTGCTACATGGAGAGGTCGGCCACAGAGACCCTGTATGTGGCTGTGATATTTTTCTTATTCTGAGAGCGAATCATGAAGAAGACGAACTTCCCCATCTAAGAGATGACCTTCCTGTATTTCTTAGTAGAGATCAAGGAAATAACACTAGGTGGGACTGCCTCGATTATCCTGTACTATTTCTTGTTCAAAGTAATAATAACACTGTGAGGCCTAGACTCATATACAGCATGATGTTTCCATAAATAAGGTTGGCCCAAAATAACATCAAAAAATTTGAGAGGAGCAACATCATACAATACCTCGATTTTGAAGGGCTTGATGCCATATGACATTCGACACTGTTGGCTGACGCGGAGATCGATTCCTTGGTGGAGACATCCAATGGTGTAGGGTTGTGTGTGTGGAATTGTTGGTAGGGCCAACTTCTTAATGACCTCTGCTGAGATGAGGTTCTTCTAGCTACCGCTATCAACGATGAAATGAATCAAGGTGCCTTTTATGCACATCTATGAATGGAAGAGGCACTCTCCTTCTTCTAACTCGTTTGATTCACCAGGCTGGAGCTTGGTGGTAGCAATGGTGGCACTGGGTTCCACATCAATGATTCATCTTCGCCTTTCTGGTTCTGTCTCAGAGTCAGAATCTGCATCTGATTCAGAGGCTTTCACTTTGGCCACTAAAAACTGCTTTGAGCGACAGTCAGCAGTGTTATGCCAAGGGCTCTTATGGAAGTCACACCACTTCTCGGTATCTTTCTTTGTATTTTCGGTGTCCTTATTTGCTTGTGGCTTGGACTGGTTTTCTTGATACTTTCCATATTTTCTCTGTCCTTTGTTATGTGGGTTTGAGCCACCCTTTCCTGGCTTTTGTTGTGAGGGGTTCCCAAGCCCAAATTGTCGTGTCTTTTATTTGAGCTTCTGCTCAATTTTGACGACATATCGGTAGGCCACACCCAAGGATGAGATGTCCAGAAATTCCATTTTGGGCTAGATGTATCTATGCAGAGAACCATGATACTTGAGCACCATATTTCACTCTGAATCTTTGATACCCATCCTGGTGCGCAAGGTATGGAAGATATTTGTGAAATTTGGCAATGCTTGGTCTCTTTTTTTCCATAGTGTGGTGCATTTGGTATACAGGTCGCTATAACTTTCGAAAAGGTAGTATTGTTCCTTAATAACATCCTTGAAGGATTTCTAGATGGTCGTGACTGAAAATAATGAGGGTTCCTCTATTTCCTTTTTCTCACAGAAAGTTTCCCACCAATCTTTGACATGGGGAACGACTTTGAAGAGTGCAAAAGCAATCTTTTCTCTATTCGAAAAGTTATGGACATAAAAATACCCTTCTAGTAGATTCAACCACTTGTCTACATCATCTTTGTCTATCTGACCTTCAAATATAGGAATATCGAAGTTTATTTGTACCTTGAAGGCGGAAATGCCTCCGTTCAAAGAAGATGCATCGCTTGTTGGTAGCCACCAAAGGATTTGTGCGAAACTATCCATCATATCGTTCCTCTGTTGCGTGAGGGCTTCCGAAATCAACAATTTGAAAGGATCTCATGTCCCATCATATTTATTTTCTCCCACCGTGAGAGGTCTCTTGGGCGTGCGAGATATTTTTTCCTCAGGAGAAACAAGCTCGAGACACAACTCTTTGTACTTTGACCTCATTGGGGACATGCATTAAGATGAGAAGGAGCAGACCGCTCTAATACCACTGATCCTGATTTTATGAGAAAAATAAAATGAATACAAACTATTAATAGGTTCTTAACACAAAATAACAGAGATACAGTAAAACTGGTTTTCTATTCAATAATGAAATAAGATGAAAACTATAAAATGCAACGGAAACAAGCTTGTTGGAATGGTGGCAGCTTATCTCTGAGAAAAGATGTGATGGTTGCGCTCATTCGTAAGAAGATCATTACGATGAGGCTTTGAAGGCATTTTTAAAATAAGAAGGAATTTCAAAAACCCTAGACATCCAAAAACCTAACCCTAGGAGATGAAGCGCCAAAAGTCATGTGGGCCCCGTTTGGGTAAGTTAGTACATCAACTTCCTAGGGTTGTAACTTTTGCATACGATCTATGTTTTAGGTGTATGATATCCCGTTGGAAAGGTATCATCGAGGAGATTAATTTTAGGTGAAATATTGAAGTAACTTATATATTTCAAACATGTTTTCCCAAAAAACATCGTTTAGGGCCTCAAAATGGCTCTGGAAGTGAAAACTGCTAAAAATAGTAAATTACCAAAATTGCCAGAAAACTATTTTGAGCCAGTTGGAAAAGGTGGGTGGCCACCAATATCCATCTAGATCACCAGGTCACTAGGGACTTCTCCTCTAGGGTACTACTCCTAAATAGAAAGAGGTTTTTTATTAAGGTGACGGTGATATGACATCCTCCTTGTTACGCCAATTTAGTATCCACTTTCCTTTGTCTTTGGGAAGCAAAAATTGTGCGATAACATTTTGGTGCCATTTTTAGGGAACACTGAGTCAATATTCCTTAAATGACACTTTTTCAGTAAGCCTTTATTCAAAGGCTTTACTTCACAAAGCTTACCTGGCAAATCCACTGAGGGTTATTCCCTCTTTTCTCTTTGATGATCCCTAGAAGGATTATTTGGCGACTCCAGTGATGAAAAATCCAACCATGGATTATCAATGGGACCCAGGAAATTTCAAACCCTTAGACATGAGTAAAAGCCTAGGATACCCTTGAAATATTCCCCCGAGGTATGAAAAATGGCTCCCTATATTCACCGGTAGTGATGGGGTTACAACCGAAAATCACATGGATGATTTTTGGGTTTTCTTTCAACTCCACCCTATCAAGGATGATGTTGAATATTTGGCAATGAAAATTTTCTCTACCACTCTTCATGGAAATGATAGGAAATGGTATGATGATCTTTCTTATGCCAACATCACATCTATGGACCAATTAGAAGAAACCTTTCTCAAGAGATGGGGTATTAAATTGGAAGATATATAACTTCTACTAAAAACACCCGAGTATATAAAACAAACTAAGAATTATATGGTAAGGTAATTCTAGGATAGGTTTGAAATTTTTCTATGGAAAATTCCTAAAATCCATCGTCGTGAAGACAGATGCCTTGCTTATGTCTATACCAATGCACTCCTAGTGCATTTAGGGTTTCTCCTCATTAAAAAGGGGACAAAAGAAATCCATGAAGCTTATCACACAGCTATAGAAATCGAGGAAAATATCTCCTTGTCTAAGGAAGGACACTTCTTTACCCCAGATACTCTTAGTTTGGAGAGATTAGTTTCCCTTAAAACCTTTACTGGTAATTTCCAAGAAAGAAGGGAAAATGACATCAATCAACAAGGGGTTGATGAGAAAGGTCTAAATGAGGGTTTCCAATCCCATGAGGAAGAGAAAGAAATTACTCATTCTTCTACTGAGGATAATGAATACATGGTTGAAGATAGAGAGCCTGAATATATCAAACACAATGATAAAGTATTGATGTGTGCTCCTACCTCTAATGAAGCTATCCAATATCATATTCCTCCTTCACAAGAAGAAGAGGATGAGGTTAGTCACTTTCCTTTTCAAATTTTTGATGATACCTTATTCTATGATTTAGAAGGGGAAGAAAAAAGGAAATCTTTGGATGAGATAGATCCTCCTTATTATGAAGATGAATATTTAGAGACAATTCATGAGGAAGAAACATTGATGCATTCTCTTCCATATAATTTAGTCATCCAAGTCCTCAAAGATCCTACACAAGAATAGGTAAATACCATAAGTTATTTTCCTTTCCAAGAGTCTGATGATGCTTTATTTTATGATTTGGAAAGTGAAGAAGTGTTAGAGGATCCCTTGGATGTTTTAAGCTCTTCATGTTATGATAAAGTTGATGACTATGTTGATAATATTGATGAATTCATACATGTCGGAAAGTGTAAATGGGATGTGATTGTATATGATGGGGATCCCATTTATGACATTGAGGGTCATTTCCAAAAGTTTCCTTTACAAATATCATATGAGGTTACTAATAAATTTGACATTTGGAAACAAGGAAATGATATGATTACAAACCTTTTTCAAACACCCAAGGATGACCTGGTGCTATATTCTCCTAGTGATTTTTGGTCATACCTTGAGGATTTTGATGAATATTCCTTTGAGAACTTGGATTTATTCCATGAAGAATATTATCAACCACCATTGTGCTCATATATTGATAAAGGTGAGGACATTTCTTTCCCCAATAAGGATCCTTGTGACAATGTCTTCCATCTCCCTTCGACAATTTTATCTCGCTATGTTACTAAAGGTGTAGTTGGGAAGCATATCCTTTGTCTTAAGTTTTCTCTGAGGAAAACATTACTTTTAGAATTCAAGTGTATGTTGAATACCTCAAGGATAATTTTTTTATCTCAATCGTGTACTGTTCCCTTAAGAAATTGCCAGTCATCCCCTAGGTTATTGCTAGTCCCTTCCCAGACCTTAGATTGCCAAGACGTCCAAGGTATCCAACCTTCAGACTCTTTGAGTTGATCTATTCAACCTTTTATTTTTAACGATCCCTTTCTGAAATGGATTGATCACTTTCCTACAGGTGTTAATTAGCATAATTTTGTCTTTCCCTCCCACTTCCATGAGCTAGACTTTACAATTTCCGATGATATAATACCTTTTATAACTCATGTTATTTTTGTGCTTGAATTATCATTGTTTTGGTTTATTATGAAGAACAAAGGCATGCATTATGATACATTGCTAGGATGGTTTCACTAGCTATTTGACTACACCTATCATTCAACCAATAGGTAAGTAGAGGTCAGTAGGTAGGCATTTTCATTCATTGTATATACCATCTGCATATCATGCTAGAGTAGTGTAGTTGTAATTTCATTTCCATTTGTATATATGCTTGCTTAATTTTATTTCATTTTATCATATATAATCCAGTGGTGATATAAGCAACTCTACCTCTACAAAGGCACCCACAGGTAAGACCTACATTTCTTTTTTATCACTGCACCCCTTTCCCAAACATTCCCTACACCATATCATACATCTACATGACCTAGATTAATCTTCACCTGGGAAACACCCCAAATTTGAGGAGGATTAGGACAATAGAACACCTTGAGACCCTCTCCAAACATATCTTATTAAATTGGATAATGTACTTGAGCATTTTTCTAGGTAAAGGGGGTTTTTATGCACATGTTTGGGTAATTTGATTATTATACGTGATTTACATTGTTATGATCCTTGTGACTTATGAGCCCAAGGAGGGAGTACTTGTTGTTGTTGTAGGACCATCCCCGAAAAATAGGTACATATGGGGAGATGATTATTTCGGACCTCCATGGGGCTAAAATCCCACTAGATGGATGTTGTGACCCCATCTAGGGGCAAAGAGACACTAGAGGCTTGCACCAGACAAAAGGGAGGATGTTCCACCAGAGATACTTTGGCAAGCCTGGACCTAGGGGATCTTTCTCTCCCCCTTGAACATTGGCCTTGGGAGGCCCATGACATCATCCTTGTGACCTTAGATGTCACCCAATCTCATATGGACATGATGGAGGCAGTTGTGTGCCAAGTGGCATGTGTGGTATCATATGGAGGCCTTGGAAGGCTTAATGATTTGCTCATGGAGCCTGACGTCAGAACTATGAGGCCCAACACCACCCTAGGAGGGCATGACGTCACCTCTACTGCACATTTTAGGGTTTAATTCCTCAAATTTATCTAAAAACTAGATTTTTTTATGTAATTTAGCCATGTCGACCTTTTTTGACCTAAATTGTATTTAAAGGTCATTATCATTGTATAGAGACAAATCTCTTGTATGTTTCATCATATTTCACTCACACAAGTGTGAGGTCTGAAATTCATCCCTCTTTAAGGGTACTTGGCTGAAATTAAGTGGTGCACAACTTCTTGGAGAGGCTATTCTTGGTGTATTTTTCCATTTTCATGGTGGAAAGTATTCAACTATGGTTTTTTTGCTATATTATTCTTGACGAAGTAAGTAAATATGCAATTCTCCATTTATTTTGAATGGCTATGGTAAATTTTCTTGTTCATTTCTAAGATTATGAAATTGCTAGTTTGAAACCCTAGGAGAGAAGCATATGGTATTATCCTTTTCCTTATAATTATCCACCTACTTAATTTTTCTAGGACACGTCTCTTTTGAAGAATACACTAGAGCCCTACCTTTGTATTACTCTAGTAGCATTACTTAATTATCTTCATATATTTATTTCAATCTTGAGCTATATTTATTTCCATTATTTCTTGTGACAATTATTATCATTCTGTCAATTTTAGGTTATTATTTATTGTCATTCACAAAGAATTATTGAGGCATAATTACCATAGTTTTTGATAAATATTCATTGTTGTTATATATACTTATATTGCTTCATTTTTACATCATTTTGTTTATATTTTAAGAATTAATGGTTTTATGAAGCACTAACATCATATGGTACTTGCAAACAACATTTATTTTCTACGTGTTGTCTTGTTCTGGGAAGGTACACTCAAATTATATTTTTCTTCATATCAATAAAACCTTGGAACCTTTGATCAGAGTGACCTATGAGAGGGGTGGGACTTTCTTACAACTTCTACCTTATCCTTATCAAACTCCCAGGTCACTGGGGACGTCTCCCCTGGGGTACTACTAAATAGAAAGAGGTTTCCTATTAAGGTGACAGTGATAGGACATCCTCCTTGTTACACCAGTTTAGTATCCACTTGCCTTTGGCTTTGGGAAAGTAAAAATTGTGTGATAATAGGCCCTTCTGGCACTACTGATGCTTCCTGATGATCTGAAGAGTGGTCAAATAATTGTACGACCATCTTTGGAGCCTTCTACCCCTCACAGTCAATATCCATAAGAGATACTCTTCTTTGTCTTGTACTTCACATGGGTGTGTATGTTAGTGTACACAGTTATATGTCTTGGCTAGAGACTATCTAAATAGTTTCCTCCTACAACCGTCATCATAGCTCCTTCTCAAAGCTATCATCTATGACCTTACTGGAACAAGAGACAAGAACAACATTTCCATGGTAACCTCCATGGAATGGTTAGTAATCAAGAACATATCCTAGAGGATATCAATTTCATCATGTAGACAAGTATATCATTAACAATGAGCTTTTTCTTAATGATAATCATAGCCACAATATTCAAGTGTACCTAAACATTTTATAGAAATAGAAAATAATAAAGTCATAAAGACTTATGTCCTAGGTACAATACTTTCTTAAGAAACAACAATATAAAATATCAAACATGATATGCAAACATGGATTATGGTGTTGTTGTCTTTCTTGAGTTTCCTTCCATCGTTCATATGAAAACCACCATTGTATAAAAGACAAATTCTTCATCCTTTGATTCCTTTGAGTGCTCTTTGGAATCTCTTGCATGTGCATGGTGTTTCTTCTTCTCCTTTTCATTTCTATCTGGATATTGAAAGGCATAATTTCCCAGCTTCTGGAAACTGTAGCATATGATATTTGATGCATCCTTCTTGTAACGAGGTCTCTTAGAATTCTTCGAGCTTCCTTATTCCCTTTTCTTTCTCTTCTTCACATAGACAACAAGTGATTTATTTTCATCCTCATTGGTATTTTGTCTCTTGGATATCATCCTGAATTCCTCTTGAGTGCAATCTAACCATAACTTGTCAAACTTGGGCAATCTCCTTCTTGCGCAAATTCCTTGGAAAAATGGGTCCCATGAGGGAGGGAATCCATTAAGTGTGGTGGTCACAAGTTCAATGTCTTCTACTGGGTCTCCAATATATGTTAATTGTCCATTAATCTTCGATATCTTCATAAAATAGTTGACCATTGTTTCTTACTTGTTCATTGTCACGTTTCTGAGTTGATGCCTTAAAGTAATCTTTTGACTGGTATGCTTACTTTCATAAATTCTGGTTAGGGAATCAAACATATATTTCGGTGTATTCAATTATGATGCATTGGGTATCAGGTGTTCCTTGATTAAATCAGTCAAGATCCCCTTGGCCTTGCCCTCATTCTTCTTGAAATTTTCCTTTTCTTCTTCATCTTCGGGTTCTGGAAGCATCTTCTTGATGTGATACAACAATTCATTCTCTTTTACAATTAGGAGAACTTTGATATTCCAGGATCTGAAGTTATCTTCTCCATCCAATCTGTCTTATACTCTCATACTGGTAGACATTTTTCACTGGTAGAAACCCTAGTAGTGAAAAACCTCAGTTTTCCAAACTTCACCAAACTACACGTTGAGGGTTTCAGGGGGTATGCTAGGTTAGGGTGCACTATTACGATGTTGCAAGGTGTCACTGTACCGATCTTCCTTCCAGTGGTTAAACGATTACGAAGGTAACCAACTCTGATTCCATGTTGGATTTTCCTTATTTACAGAGAATTAGTGTTACTAGTGTTATTTTACCTCATTATCATTAACATATATATATCATGTAATGAGCAGTAGTAGCATAAACAAGAGAAAAAAATAACACAAGAGATTTATCCTGGGAAAACCCCAAATTGGGGGAAAAAACAACAACCTTTCTTAGATATATTCCTTTCACAAAGCAAGTCCAATCTGATAAACCCTAGCACAAGTGCTAGCTGAACTATAAATACCACCTCAGATGCATCAAAAACACCATACAAATGTATCACACCTCCTTGAGGAGTAGCACACAAGAGAGAGATACCAAAAGACCAAAAAAATGAGTTAAGGCACCTCCTTATTTATAGTCTTCTTGTCCTTCTAGTTGGGTCGACTTCTCTTCTCAGAGGGTGTATTTTCATTATAGTTTATTCTTCTGGGATGAATTCTCTTCTAGGGTATTTCAACATCTATCCAATGGATCTCTTGCTTCTGAAATCTTCTTTGCATCTAAAAAAGGTCATATAGGAGGGAAAGATCCTCTCGCAACTACCAAAATATTAATATTTCCTTCCATGTTCTTCCATCTCATCTCCTTCGAAAATAAGGATGAGACCACTTCATCAAAATTCAAGGCAGTTGTATTACTACCTATGTCCACAACTAGACTATCCCATGATTTTGGTAAAGAGAAAATTAAACTAATACACTTATCTTCATCTGAAATTTAAATCTCAACATATACTAACTAACTTACCATAATATTATGGGCATTCAAATGATCTACCATCGAGTCTCCATATCTCATCTTCAGGTTATACAACTTATTTCTCAATAATAGTTTATTTACTAGGGACTTAGACTAATACAACTTTCCAAACTTATCCCATAAATATTTATCTATAGCTTCCTCCGACACATTTAGTAATATTGAATTTGAGAGACACAATCAAATTGTGCTCTTCTCCTTTTGATCCAACATTTTCTAGTCATCTGTTGAAGTTATTGTAGGTGTAGTACCTGGATCCATCATGATCCATTGGTCTCTATCGACCAACAAATATTCCATCTTGAGCTTCCACAACTCAAAATATTTCCCATTAAACTCGATCTCCATTTTCAAAATGCTTGCCATTTATTTTCACCTGAAAAATCAATACCATAAATCTCCCACTGTAACAAGGATTATCACAGTCTCGAGCCAAACCCTTGACCACAAAGGCGTCCCCCTGAAGCCAACAAAGCTCTGATACCAAAAGTATATTTTAACCTTGTACAATATTTACTGCAAATAGATTTTCAGTAAAATAACATAAAATATATAATGGAAAATACACGCATTACACAGAGATGTTTCCCCTAGAAACCCAAACCAGGAAAACCAACATATTCTATATTCATTCATTGTGATACATTTTTTACAATACAATATACATATAGGAGCCAATGACATCCAAAACCCTGCCCTAATGACCTGGATTAGTCAACAACCCTAATTCCTTAACTAGAAATATAAAACCATCAGCAAAAACCATGTGTTGAAAAATCACCCAATAGTGGACATGAAAATCGAGGCGACACAAAAAACAAGGAAAAAAAGTGACACTTTTCCCAAGGAAAAATGTGACACTAGATATAGTCGTGCAAATAATATAACACATACCCAACATGATGGAATCACGGACTCACAGACTCACAATAAGTCCAACACTTAGCCATGTTTCTATCTTTTTAGATTCGCGGACTTGCGAACTCACAATAAGTCCAACACTTAGAAATTTTTCTATCTTTTCGAACTCACGATAAGTCTAACACTTAGACATTTTTATATCTTTTCGGATTCAAAAATTTGCAGACTCACAGACTCACAATAAGTCCAACACTTAGCCATTTTTCTATCTTTTGGACTCATGGACTCACAGACTCATAATCAGTCCAACACTTAGACTTCAACACTTTTCCATTTTTCTATCTTCACTAGTATATCGGATGATTGAGATTTAATCTCCTATTGAATGGATGATCCTAGCTCATCTGTTGGTATCAACGAAATCAAGGATCATGACTTAATCAGGCATCAGGATGGATGCTCCTTATTTGTTTTGAGATTTCGTCACTCTGGGACTCCAGGATATTACAACTCTCAAGTTTCTCAACTCCCCCGAAGTTGTACCTATCGAAGTGGTCATAAAGTGACGATGACTTCTTATCGTCGGTTAAAACCTCCGCTTACGTTGTCCTTCCACCAATTTAATCCAATGACTATGACTTAACAAGATTGATGATCCTTATTCATTTCATGAATTTGGCACTATGGGACTCTGGGATATTACAAATCTTAAGTTTTTCAACTCCCCCGAAGTTATACATGCCGAAGTTATTACACCCTCCTTCCACTACTTGATCTAATGGTTGAGAAAAGCCCTGAATGGATCTTAGAATGACAGTATATGTGAATTCACTACTTCGTCCTTCGACACTTTCGTTGGTAGAGATGTTGGACATTCTCGGAGGCCATAATCATGGAGATGACATGGCATGTTGATTTCACCTATGGTGATGTGGAACCATGCTATGTATACCACATATCACTCAGAAAAGGACATGTTGGGGTCCAAAAGGCACTGAACTCATGTGACACATGTCCCCACACAACACCCCGGCCATGGGGCATAAGACACGTCATCCACCAAACGGATGATCCACACTCCTCTACTCCAGATATGATGGCCTATGTGGTTTCATGACTTTGTCTTTGCACTTCATGGCTTTGGCACTTCACGAATTTGATACTTCATGGATTTTCCTAGTCTCAAGTAATCGCCAAAGTGGCAAAGTTCCAGATTCCTAAAACTTCACTATCCTTGTACTCTTGATCTAATGGCTGACATTACTCTTGAATTATTACCTCAATCTAATGGTTGGAAGGATTTCACAACTTCGGCCTTCGGTATTTCTAGGACTCAAAATTCTTTACATTCAGAGGCTCAACACCAGATGACCATGATCAATGGCTGATATTTCACCTGAAATTCCTATTAGATCGGACGGTCGATCGAATTTCATGAATTTGGCCTTTGGGATTGCATGCTTCTTCTCTACCTCCAATAATCACTGAAGTGGCAAGGTTCCATATTTTTTTATCTCCTTCTTGGCTTCAATCAATGGTTGATGATTGACCAGTTCGATCTGAAGGTCCTTGTTTACCTTACTCCCGATCTAATTATATAGAGCTTCCTTGATTCAACGATTGTGATTGCTCCTAAAACTCAAAAGGAAACGATCATGATTCCATGATCCTTTACAAAGGATCTTTATCTGCATGACACTTTGGATTTTGCGCAATTTCTACAATGTTATTTCTCCTGAGATTTTATTTCCTCTTGTGTGTTCTTCTGCATAAATTTTCCATGGTTGGAATCAATGGAAACTAATTTTCCAACACATAATACCATGTCCAACAGTTCCAACCCATATCAGTCTAGTGTTTCAACCTTAGGCTCTAATACCAATCTATAACGTACCCACCCACCCCTGGTTGGGAACGCTACCTCAAGAACTATGTTCAAAACTGAAATTAAAATTTGTAGGCCCTTTAATTATTAAATAAGCATGAAAGAAACATGATAGCAGCACATGCAATAATAAAGATTCATGCTTCAGTGTAAATAATGTTTGAATATTCCATGCATAATAATAACTAGCAAGCATGCATGTCATAACATATGAATCTCAGAGACAATAATTCATACACAACAAAAATAAATATACAATAGAGAAACATATGACAGAGAGAACTTATCTTAAGAAAAATGATTCACCAACTAGATACAGAACAAGTATGTTCCACCCAACTATAGATATTATTGTTCCAAGTCCCAACAACAATGTCACCCCCGATCCAGGGATATGAATCCAAAAGGACAGTTCCAGAGTATCACTCAGCTTCCCAAACCAGTCAACACTCAAAATTTCATAGGCTTCTCAACACACACATCAATCGAAGTACACCATATATCTTCTATCCATTCTGCACAACCCAAGATAATGGACCCCCTTCATTTCCATGAATTCCTTCAGGTTTTCCACCTCCTTCCAGGGTCCAATTCATTTGGTCAAGAATCTCTACACTGGGACTCTCAGGACTCACGACTGTGAATAAAATTTAGTACATGCCAATGCCTCCCAGGAATGCATGAATTAATTCATGGTTCGAACACACCAGTCACTGCTATAGCCAAGAGACAATGGATTCCTCCTCAATAATTCACCCCCATGGTCCCATTCCAACAACATGAATGAATGATTGAAAAAGTGAACATAATGGAGAGTGTGAACCAAATACTAATGAATGAATTTGGGTGAGTGAAGAAGAACCCCAAAAATAACCCACAAGATGGGTTTAAATATTTACTTGCAATCAAGAACCACATGGCCTTCCTGAAGAAGCTCATGTAACCACTTCTCTCCATTCAACAATTATAGGTATATAAAATATGATAAAACGACTTAGCCCCTCAAGCCCCCTCTCTTGTGGAATCATATCCCCGTATAACTCTTTTCCTTGTCCATCTTGTAGCTAGAAATGTATTGTATTATTAATAATTATCCAAACATTACATTTCCTAGGAAAATTGGCCTCTTTTAATTGTTTGGGCACTCTAGCCTTTCATAAATTAACAAAATGCATTATTTAATATGGGGCTCAAAACCGGGGTATTACACTTCTTATTACCTGGGAATTTACTAATCATATCCATCGACTATTCATTTTCCCAATGTTGAGCTCTGAATATAAAGTTATGGTCATCTAAATATTGTTAGTTTATCCCTTTATAATGCACCTATCATCTGGTGTTCTTAATTCCAAACATCAACTCCTTTGGAATTTTGATAGAATCCCACTTGGGTTTCTTCATGCCCAGATTCTTATCAATATCTAAAAATTTCACTTTCATATGGGAATCTAGGTTGTTAGTTGCATCCTGCTAAAGTTTTGATTATTTTCCCCTTTTAGCACTAAATGCTACAAGAATATTCTCTTCCATTCTACACAATTTCAAGTACATAGATTCCAATTCTGAATCCATAAACGTCTTCTATGGTCCATGAGATTTCCAAACACTACTTTTGTGCCAAAAAGTGACTTATGATCAAGGAGTTATTCCCTCTAGAAGTAAATTGGTAGTCAAATTATGCCTTGCATTGTTTAGGTTGCAACTTCTTCATACAACTCAGATTTGCTCTCGAGATAGCTCATTGGAAAGATATCATTGATCTATTTAATTTAATAAGAAAAACATATATCTAGTACCTTTAGTACTCACAATTTTATGAAATTCAAACTCCTAAAAACGTTTTTTATGGCCTCAAAATTCCCCTGCAAGATTATGACCTTCAAAAACTTGATAATTTATGAAACATTTTCTTGGTTCTGTTGAACTAGTTGTTGATGTGGCATTATGGATCCACATGACATATTGAGGTGATTCCATGTCATCCCCTTGGTGTTGGGTATGTGTTATATTATTTTCAAGATTGATATGAGGGGTACGAGGGGGCTTGTGGGGCTCCCTTGTAAGGTGGTTTAGGGGAAACATCCCCCCCAAAACAAATCGACAGTTCTTTGTGTTCTCTTTTAGCATTGTTTCAACACATGGTTTTTATCAATGTTTTTATAATTCTAGTTAAGGAATTAGGGTTTTTGACTAATCCAAGTCAATGGATTAGGGGTTTGGATGCCATGGGATCCTATATGTATATTGTATTATAAAAAATGAATATATTATGAATAGAAGATTAGAGGTGCAGATCCAAATAGGTTGTTGGTTTTCACGGTTTGGGTTTCTAGGGTAAATATATTTGTCTAATGTGTGTGTGTGTGTCATTGTATATTTTCTGTTTTTATTAAGAATCTGTTTGCAACAATTAATTGTACAAGTTTGAAATCTAAATTATGGTATTAGAGCAATTATTTCTTCAGGGGGATGCCTTTGTGGATAAGGGGTTGTATCGGGTCTTTGATAATCCTTGTTACAGTGGGATATCTATCGTATTGATTCTTCAAGTGAAAATAAATAGAAATCAATTAGAAATTAAGATAGAGAAACTTAACGACAAACATTTTGAGCTATGGAAGCTCAAGATGGAATATTTGTTGGTAGAAAAATATCAGCAGATCACAGTGGATCTAGGTACTACACCTACAAGAACGTTAACACAAGACTGGAAAAAATTGGATCAGAAGGTAAAGAGAACAATATGGTTGTATCTCTTAGATTCATTATTATTGAATGTGTCACGGGAATCTATAGATAAGGCATTATGGGATACGTTGGGGAATTTGTATCAGTCTAAGTCCCTAGTAAACAAATTGTTACTACACAAGAAGTTGTATAAATTGAAGATGAAAGATGGATGCTCAATGAAAAATCATTTGAATGCCTTCAATACTATTGTAAGTTATATATTATCTATTGATATTAATATTTCTTATGAATACAAGTGTATTAGTTTATTATGATCTTTACTAGACTCATAGGATGATCTGGTTGTGGACATAGGTAGTAATACAACTACTTTAAGTTTCAATTATGTGGTCTCATCCTTTTTTTTGTATGACATGAGGAGGAAGAACATGGAAGGATAGAGCACAAATGAAATATTTTCAAGAGGATGCTCTGAATAAAGAGATAGATCTAAGTCCTCAAGTGGGAGATCTAAATCTAAGGGTATATATAAATATTCTATAAATTTTGTAAAGGTATGTTGGATATGTGGAAAATACAAGCACTACAAGAAGTAATGTATATCCAAAAGTGTTGAGATGGGGAAGGGATCTAACTATGCTCCTTATACAGAAGAAAAAACCTCCTCGGAAGGAGGATATGTGTAGTTGGCTTCTTCAAGCACACATGCATATAATGAGGCATGGATAGTTGACTCAGGTACATCCATTCATATGACTCCCCACATGGAGTGGTTCTATGAATATGAGAGGTATGATGGACGTGATGTTTTCCTAGGTGATGACTCGATAGCCAAAATCATAGGATGAGGAAAATTCAAGTTGAAGTTCATGGATGGAAGGATTAGAACACTCTCTAGTGTTTTACACATCCCAGGATTGGCTAGAAATTTTGTTTTTGTAAGAAAAATGGATGATGCAAGGGAAAAAATAGTGTTTGAGAAAGAAACCTACAATATGGTTCGAGGAGAAATTGTGTTGTTGAATAGAGTTTGGATTGGAACTCTGTATAAGATGCATGGAAGAACTATTAGTGTTGGGTGTAATAGTTCCATTGTTCTTGAGATTGGAGTCAAAGAAGAAAACATTCCTATAGTCTCTAGAGAAAAGGATAGTTGTGGCATCAAAGACAGGGGTATATCGGAGAGAAGTGATTCTGACTAGTACATGGTAAAGATATTGTTGAAAGTATGTCTAACTTCTCTCTAGATTTTAATTTTTGTGAAAATTGTGTATATGGGAAGCATAATTAGGTAAGATTCCTCTCTGGTTCAATGAGGGAAGATGAATTTTACAGTTGGTGCATAGTGATGTGTTTGGACATGTGTCAGTTCCATCACTGGGAAAATATGTGTATTATGTCTCATTTATAGATGACTTATTGAGGAATACATGGATATATTTCCTCAAGAATATATTTGAATTCTTTGACATGTTTAAAGAGTTTAAGGATCTTGTGGAGAATAAAACAGGGAAAATAATTAAGGTGTTGAGGAAAGATAATGGTGGAGAGTTCTTCAAAATTGAATTTGAAGAATTCTATTAGAAATGCAGTATAGAAAGGTAGAAGACTACTCCATATTCACCTTAGCAGAATGGAATTGTAAAAACGATGAATAGGACATTGATGGAAAAATCAAGGTGCATGCTTAGTGGTGTCGGGTTAGGATGATAATTATGGGCGGAGGAAGTGGGTATGGCATGTTACCTGGTCAATCAATCACCCTCATTGATGAGCCTCATTATTGTACATTTTAAAGGCTCATATTTGACATATTTTTCCACCACAAAATGACTTAATGTTTTCTTTTGACCATATTTAATAGTCAGTCATGGGTATTTTGTATGTTGCTTAATGAATGTATGATTGAGGTATATTTTTATGTATAATATACCTTTTCTCACTAATGTTTTTGGAAAAATAAATGTGTCTCACCAACCAGGTCGAACTACAGGAGTCAAGGGTGCCAACCTCCTAGAAACAAGGGATTTTTTCTCCTCGAGTGAACTTCTAACTAAAGATCGAGGGAAATTGTCTATACCTACCCCCAAGACTGCTCCTTGTGCATTTATGACCACTGCTGAAAATCAATAGTTTGAAAATACATATTTAAAGGGACAATATACCTCATTTACTTATCACTCTCTTTTATTTAGGACGGGAGGTTGAACTCTCTAGTTATATATAGGCCTCTAGTCTAGGAGATGGTAGAGAATTTTTTTTGAGAAGCATTGTATGGAGATGTTCTGCAAGAATTTTGGTTGAAGACTAATAAATCTGATGTTCCTAATGTACTGTTGATATTTATAAAATAAATTTTTTTTTTCCTTCAATGCATTGAAGTTTCTTCTAGGTTCCTTGTACTTCTTGAGTAGGGCCCATCCAAGAGGGCTCAAGGGCCCCTTTTTTCCATTTTTGTATTTTTAATGCATATTAGTTAGTGCTTAGATAGTGTTTCACTCTTTATTTAAGTTAGATTTAGCTTTGCATGATCAATTTTAGTTTTTGTTACGATTGTGACTAACTGGTCAGTTGCAGCAACATCCTGTAGAAATGTTCAATAACCTTTTGGAGCACTCATAGGTGCCTCCCAATCCTAAGAACCGTAGATTAACTTCATTTATTTATAGTCTATATTTTTCAATTATTTTTCAGACTTGCACTACCTTTTTAGACTCCATTTTTCTTCTTGTAGGATTTTTTTGTAGAATCTACACAGTTCCTATAGAACTGCACAATTTCTGTAGAAATCTCTTGTAGGTCTATTTTATCTTCAGATTTTGACTTAGATTAATATTGTTTTCCTGAAAGAATCAATAAACAATAAAAGCACATTTATGTTGATAATTATCAAGGGGTTAGATTACTTTATTCATGCATTAGTGTAACTTTATTTCCATTACATTTTTCATATCATAGTTTAGATCTTTACTTCTATCACAATTCTCTATCATAATTTCAAATTGGATTCATATTTTTTCTTAAGTTTAAATTTATCAACTCGGTACTCTTTAATGCAGTAGAATAAGGTATTTTCATGCACATTAAATTACTTGTAATTTCAGATTGGTGTTTTTCCTTCAAGCAATTAGTTTAGAGATGTTTTTTGTCACTTGATTTCCTGCACATTTTCAACCTTTGATCATTTTCAAACCTTTGCTACCGACAATTTCATACTTCACATATAGTGCATAACACCTCTTAAGTTTGTACGAACCCATGGTTGATAAGTAAAATAGGAGACTAAGGGTACAACAAATCATTGTTTCTATTCCTGGGACCATCACATTTTGGTGTCATTTTCCAAGAGGTGTTGAAGTTTGCATGTTATTTTATTTTTGTTTTCTTTTTTGTTACTTGGAGAATTAAAAAGGATACCTTAGTCACAAGGCCAACCTCAATATGGAATTTATGTAGTGTAACATCCCAAGTGTTTTCACTTCAAGTGAATATTGATAGCTCCTTGTCGCACTCTCTTTTTTCATTAAATATCAGAAGAAAAAAAATATTTTTTCACTTTCTTTTGATTTCATGAATGACTATACCTAGAGATAGGAAAGGATTTTTTTTACCAAAAACCCCCATCGCAAAAATTGGTCCAAGCAATCTAGAGAGTGGCCCTAAAACACTAGAAGATTTATTGGAAAGGGAAGCTAGAGAATTTAACAATATTCTAGAAGAGAGTTAGTCCTCAACTCATGTCATGGTAGATGAAGAAGAAACATTTGAGTTCCCTATTCAAAAATCTGATGGAGAGACCAAGATGAAAAATATTAATCCTTTTTCTTTACCTCATTTTCATGGGCTTGTCTCTGAAGATCCTGACACTTTCTTGTTTGATTTTGCAGTTATATGAAGGACATATGATTATACCACTAATGAACAAAAACTCAAATGTTTTCCTTCTACATTGAAGGATTCGACTCTAAAATGATTTATGAGTTTGGAGGAAAATAGTATCACAACTTGGGATCAAATGAAAAATACCTTCAGTGAAAGATATAAAGACTATTGCAGAGAAAGTGTAGATTTTAACCTTGTACAATATTTACTACAAACATATTTTCAGTAAAAAAATAGAAAAGATACAATGGAAAATACAAACATTACACAAATATTTTTCCCAGGGAAACCTAAACCAGGAAAACCAACATATTATATATTCATTCATGGTGATACATTGTTTACAATGAAATAGACATATAGGAGCCAATGAAATCCAAATCCCTAAACCAATGACCTAGACTAGTCAAAAACCCTGATTCCTTAACCAAAAATATAAAACACTCGAAAAAAAACCATGTGCCAAAAAACTACCCAATAATGGACACAAAAATCAAGGCAACACGAAAAATGAGGAAAAAATGAGACATGTTTCTCGAGGCAAAAAATAATCTTGGGGGCCCCCCTACATGCCCAGAGCAACACATAAAATTCTACTCGTGCAAAGAATATAACACATACCGAACATTCTACCACTTGTTGTTTTCTTTGCATACAGGGGGTTACAGGGTTACATAGTCAACAATCTAGGGCAACAATGCCCATGGATCCTCTAGTCCAAAAGAACTTCTCAGTGCTCATAGATTTTGTTAATGAATCTACAAAAATTTTCAAAGCGTCCACCTTCATCAACAATACTTTCTTTTCTTCAACCATTTCTCTCACAAAGTGATATTGAATATCAATATGCTTTTTCTTTGAATGATAATCCAGGTTCTTCGCCAAAGAATTTGCACTCTGACTATCACAATCTATCCTTACAGCTTGTTGTACCAACCCAATACATGAGCACAATATTTTTAACCATACTTCTTCCTTACTTGCATGATTGGATGCCATGTATTCATCTTCTGCAGTTGAAAGTGCCACAACAACCCGTCTTTTGCTCATCCAACTTATTGCTCCTCCAAACAGGTTAAACACACACCCACTTGTAAATATCCTATGATCTAGATCTCCAGCCCAATCTGCATCCACAAATCCATGTATATCCAACACTCTTTCCAATACTTGTCTTCCTTGGTAGCACAATCCATAGCTAGTGGTGCCACGCAAATACTTGAAAACCCTTTTATTGCTACCCAATGCTCCTTCCCTAGTTTTGACATATACATGTTCAAAACTCCCACTACATGTGCAATGTATGGTATAGTACAAACCATTGCATACATCAAACTACCGATTGCACTCACATATCGAACATGGTACATGTCCTTCTCCTCTTCATGTGTCTTGGGACACTGATCCTCAGATAAATTTACACCAACAGGAATAGGAACCTTGACCGATTTACATTCTTGCATATTAAACCTATGCAATATTTTCTCGGCTTGTTTTCTTTGGTTTAACTATAGTTTCCTCTTTTTTTGATCTCTTTTAATTTCCTTGCCCAAAATGAAATTTGAAGCACCGATATCCTTCATGTCAAATTTAGAGGAAAACTGAGTTTTCACATCCTGTATAATCTCTTTGTTGTTTCCTATCAGCAACATGTCATCCACATACAAGACCAAATAAATCAAATGATCACCAATTAATTTAAAATACACACAATGATCCTCTTTTCTTATTTTGAAACCAAATCCCAACATATAAGTATCAAATTTTTTATACTACATCCTTGGTGTTTTTTTTAAACCATACAATGACTTTTTCAGCTTGCATACCAGCTCCTTTCCCTCCACAACAAATCTTTTTCGATACTTCATATAGATTTCTTCTTCCAAATCCCCATGTACGAATGTTTTATTCATATCCATCTGTTCTACTTCAAAATCAAATGCAGTAGAAATAGATAACAAAAATATTATAGAGGTTAACATGGCAACAAGAGAAAAAATCTCACCAAAATCAATTCCCTCAACCTGGGAATAACCCTTTTCTACTAACTGATCTTTGTATTTCTCCACTTTTCCTTCTGCATTCAACTTCTTTTTAAATACTCATTTTCTTCCAATGGGATTTCTTCCAATCGACAACTCCACAATATCCCAAGCCTCATTCTTATCCAAGGCTGTCATTTCTTCATCCATGGCCTTTTCTAGAGATTTCCATCCTATGAATCCACTGCCTCCCTGACAATTCTAGGATCATCATCAGTAATAGACAAAGAAAAAATGGAACAGAAATCAGATGGATTATACCTTTCTGGTATCCTTCTTTCTCGAACCAGTCTCCTCAATACTGGAGTATGAGGATATTCTTCTTCTGATTCCTGTTCTTTTGTAGAGTCTGATTCATCATCCTTTAAATAAAACTCTATTTTCTCTGGTTCTTCCTTACTTGGTAGGACTTCCTGTTTAAAAAAATCCTTCATTTCTCTAAATACCACATCTCGGCTATACACTACCTTCTTAGTTTCTGGGTTCCAAATCTTATAACCTTTGAGACCATATTTATATCCAATAAAGATACACTGCTCAGACTTCTTATCTAGCTTACTCTTGTTTTCCTTTGGAACATGAACATATGCATCACATCCAAATACCTTGAGATGTGTGAGAGCAGGTTTCTTACTAGTCCATACCTCTTGTGGAGTCTTGTCATCCAACGCTCATGAGGGTGATCTATTGACCAGGTAACATGCAGTACCCACTGCCTCTATCCAAAATTCTTTCCCTAACGCGACACCAATGAGCATGCACCTTGATTTTTCCATTAGCATCCTATTCATCCTTTCTACAACTCCATTTTGTTGAGGTGTATATGGAGTAGTCTTCTGCCTTTCTATACCACACTTCTTACAAAATTATTTAAATTCATTCCCGTAAAACTCTCTGCCATTATCTGTCCTCAACACCTTAGTTCTTTTCTCTGTTTGATTCTCAACAAGAGCCTTAAACTCTTTAAACAAGTCAAATACTTCATATTTCTTCCTGGTGAAATATATCCAAGTGTTCCTCGAGAATTTTGTTGATGATTAAAATAACAACGATGAATTATTCCTGCAAAGGATTTCTAATCTCTATTATTTATGATAGTAATATTTAACTAGTAGGTGGGACCCCCTTGTAGACTAGAGGTGAAATTATAGACATGTTATGCTTATATGTTGTTGTTTTTATGATGTTTCCTACACAGTCATATACATTTGATGATGTAGTCTTGGGTTTCATTTGATATGACAAATGGGTGGTTGATGCATTGTTTCTAAATGTTGTTGATATTTACTTGCGATACAAGGCAGTGCCATGGGTATGAGGATTATGTTGTTTATAGGTGCTATGTTATGTTATGTTATTTTATAACATTGATTAATAATCCATATATGATTTATGCAAAAGATAATAAAAATGGGAGCTTGATCAAAACAAAATGAAAAACTATGTATAAGTTCTAGAGCTATGGAAAAAGGATTACATATAAACCTTGTGACAAATGTGAAATGGTGGACCTAGATTTTATACTATGCACTTTGTTAAAGTGTTATATGGAGGCACATATGGTAACATAAAAATATGATTATTGTTGAATTTATGATATAAGTTAACATATAGTTATGATATGTTTTGGGTGGCACACTATACAATAGATATGGCATCGAATCTATACAAAGGATATGGAATTCAATTCTAGATTGGATATGGTTTGATTTTAATGGTGGATGTTATGTTAATGGGATGGATTGTACATGGAATTGAATAGGGCCAGGTGATGAAGCGACGTGCATTTACTGCATGTCACTCCAAACTGCCCTCGAGCCCGTCACCCTAACATAGTTTCATTGTTTCTCTATTGGTTGTGGAAGCTCCATGATTTTAGGTTTTGAAGGGGAAAACTCGAGCCAACTCTTCATTCAAGAGATTTTTCATAGGCATGGCTCTTTTATTTCCATCCATGATGGACTCTCTATATTATGAATCAAATTATGTCTCAGGATTGCATGGGTCCTATGTATTTCTTGAGTTTTCGACTGGGTATTCAATGTTGTTATGGGTTCTCTATGGTTACTGTGAAATGTTGGCATTTTCAAAGGAAGAAATGAGTGTTATTGATTGAAAAGTATATGCATTGTTTATTGGTTTAAAATAAAATGGTAGTCATCTTGGGGTTGATTCTAGTTCTCTGTGAAATAATGTCAATAGTGCAACAAGTTTTGAGTTTTATTCGCATGGGGTTTTACCACTAGTCTGGGTTTTAGTTGTGGTCAACCCTTTTTCGTCTCAGATTGTTGTCATTCATTCTCCAGGTTGCAATGAAACCATCAAAAGTGGTGTGGTTATTTTTGGATAAGCCCCAAGATATTGTTTTTATGGCTTGTTCTTTACTGTCATTTCACCCAAAAATTTACACGGTCCAATCTTGTTTTTCCCATAATGTTTAATGGAGGCATGTGTATATATCCAATGGATACAAGTTGCGCTCTGGCATTCTTTTCATGAGAGTTTTCACACCCTCTCCTCTGATCTTTTTTATAATGACTGATTGTTATGTTGTGAAGCCTCATTGTCAATTTTTTTCGAAAGTTATCGACCTCCTGGGTTTTGGGAAGAGACACAATCTCACTATGTTTTCGAGGATTCTTTATTTTTAAATTAACCCTCATTTCCTCTATGAAATAAAGTTTTAGAGGCATCTGTGCGTTCCTAGGTTGTTGAGATCGAATTTCTTTATTTCCACTCAAGCATTCTCTTTATGGTTCTGTCAAGATCTTAGGGTTATAAGTTGAAAGACTGTGGTGTTTTAAAAGAACATGACTCTTTGTTCTTCCAAGATTATATTCGTTACATGTGGTAGCTTCTCAGTGGTAAATTCTTGAGGATGTAAAAGATTATGAGCTCTTTATGTTTTTTAAATTCAAGAATAATTTTGTTACCTCTCTGCATTTAAATTCTAAAGATATCGACTTGGAGTTTCACTTGATTCTACCTTCCTCGGGCACCTTCAGGGGTCTCTCAATATTTTGGGTTACCAGTTTAATGATTGTGGTAATTATAAAGGGAACGTGATCTCTCAATTCAAAGACCATCTCTTGGTCGAATATCCATGTTTCCTCTTTGTGATGAATTTGTTTGAACAAGAAGAAAAGTATGGTTACCTACAACCCGAGAGATTTCCTTCTAGTCAATTATGGTCTTTCTTATTGTGTTAAATCCTATAGTGATCATGATTACATTTAAATTTTCGAAGGAACCTGTGTGAGTTATTGTTTCACCAAGAACGATCATATTTTTGTCAAAGTTTAAAAGAGATACATGTGTGTCAATATGGTTATGTTATCTTCATACATCTTATGGGAATCACTATGCATATTATGATTGTTTTAAAAGGAGGTTTATACATATTAATGCACATGGATATCAAGCTTAGGGATACATATTTTGGGTTGAATGTTGTTGTCAAATCAAGATTATGTCAATTAAATTTTTGAAGACCTGTGTGTATGATAGATTCATTAAACATTCTTTGGTTCTGTCCAGATTTAAAAAGGAACCCGTTTGTGATTAAATCGGACTCGATTTTTGTTTGATGACAATTGATTATTGATTGTTAATCCTGGGTCTATTATTATTTGATTGCCAGGGATGGATATTGGATATATAAATGGAATCATTGTGCATATGATGGTTGTTTTTAAAAGAAGAGATCAACATTAGAGCATGCAATACTGCGGAATTGGAAATGTTTACATAGCCATTATATAGAATGCACAGATTGGTATAGATTGAATATTTATGGGAAATTAAATTGTTTTATTGAAGACAACAAGCAATATGTATGCAATTGAGGAACAATTAATTTTTTTTAGTCTTGGAAGTTGATGTTTTTTGGATTGAATTTGGAATAGAGTTATGATAGTTGATTGATTTAATTTATTTTATGAACAATATCTGTATAATTCCCTCTCATTTTCTCATTTTTTTTGCTCATTATAAATCTTCTCATGATCCCAAGTTCATTTTGCACACCATGTTCACTAAAATTAAATTAAAACTCTGTATGACAGTGATAAAAAATGACACGGAGATAGATGGGAGCTGATATGTTTTGGTATTGTTTGCACATTCAGTTATTTAATGAATTGTCGAGCAATAATCATGTTCTTACTCCCTGTCATAATATCACTTTTTCTCTCATTACAATCCTCACAGATATCCCATGAACCCTATTTCACCCCGTGCTCATTTGGCAATTATTAAATAAGTGTTATGGATTGGATTGCATGGGTCTGATGTTATTGTTGAGACAAACTTTGTTTCATATTAAGAGAATTTCATATATGGTCTATTAAGAGCTAGTTGCTAATACTTTTTGCATATAGGATGAGCTTCTTCAGAAGAGGAAGTCATGTCTGAAACAATAAGGGAAGAGGAAACTAGAACAAAGGGTCTAGAATGCCCAGATTCTCAATACATTTTGATGTCAATCCTCAAGAGTTAAACCAGATCTTTCAAGCTATATTTTTCAATTGGATTGGGCAAGGGATAGTCTAGCCTAGACCAGAGAGGCCTCCTTTCCAGCTGCAAAATGTTCCTGGTATCCCTGTGCCTCCCCGTGTATCTTTTCAACCTTAAGTCCTTGAGAATGATGGATGGTAGGAGATTGTTCACCTAGCAGTCTCCCACCATCGTGGCTAGCCAAATTTGTCATTACCTCCTCCTCCTCCACCTGTAAACCCAATTTTTCAAATTACCCCTGCACCCTCACATGTACAGTCCTCCCATGCAAGCAAATGACTCAAAACTGAGGCTCACCATGTGCATGACAAACAAAAAGTTGTTGTTTCTCCCTCCTCCCCTTCAAGTGACTCAACTAAGTCAGTATCCTCCCATATGCACTTGAGGGATGACTGCTCCCATGTCATTAGTGAGATCAAGCCTCAAGGTACCACCCAACCTAAGGCTGATTCAGGGAAGTCCAAAGTGGACAACAATAACAAAGGAATAATTTCCTATCAAAGTGGCAAATATGGGTTTTGATTAAGTGTTTATAACTGATTTGTTGGGGACAATGGACTGCTAAAAGTTTTGGAAAACAAACTATTTTTGGATATTGTGGATATTTACATGTTTGGATATAATTTGAAATATCTCTGACATTTAAATTTCAAATTTTGGAAATAATTGTGGGAGCCACAAGGAGGCATGTGTATGATTGATTGTCTAATTATGTTTATTTTTGTTAAGAAATAAAAGGGAGTCACAAGGGGTCCCACCTACTATTTATTATTTAATAAAAATACCCTTGATTATTATTATTATTATTTCTTCCTCTAAACTAAATATTATTTAAGTTTTAGTTAACTTAACTAAATTAGGTAGTTGAACTACTTCAAAAAAATTGGAATGCATAAAAACCAAATGAGAAGGAAGAACAAGAGAATAATAGAAGGAGAAATCATACTAAGGTTTTCTCTTGAGTTTTATTGAGATAGTTCAGTTTTCATTCATTCTTCAATTTATTAATGGCCTAATTCTCTTTTTTGATAGTAGGGTCCTATTGTAGACAACAAGGTTCAAGGTTGAACCATATCATTCTGATGCTTGTTTTAGAGGTGTTGATCTATCTTTGATAGTCTGTGTAGATTTGTATGTTTATGAAATGAGTTTCATGATTGATAAAGGAGATTGCGCAGAGTCAAGTGGGCAGCAGTCTGTGACAATCTGATCCAGATTTTAAAGTTCAGTTTTTACTTCTTATAAGAGTCCTTTTGTATGGTTTTCATTGGGGATTTCTAAGTTTGACCTTGGTCCATGCCCCAACAAGGATTTTTGTAAGAGAAGGATACTTTTGATTCTTGGAATGAAACAAAGCAATTGATTTTCTGTCTCATTTGTGCTAATATATGACTTGTTATTTTTTCTTTTGATCTCCACATTTACTTTTGCAATTTGCTATATTAAAAAAATTACATAAAAAAGTTATATTTTGCAACAATATTTTATAAAAACGAATTAGCCTAAGCCCTTGTAATTAATACTCGTGGATTGGGAAACACATTTGAGGCTATAAACATAGGGAAATATTCCCGACTATCTTGCCTTAGCCAAGAAAGATTCGAAAATGGTTGAGTAAGATAAAATCATATATTTTCCTCAAAATTTATTTGGCGACCATACTGGGGAGATCTTCCATATCTCTCTGGTTGATTGTATAATTGATTATGATTGAATATATTTATATTTTTGATATTGATTCTTTGACTGTTTATTTTCTTCATGGTTGTACTTGTTGCAAGGCAGCCCAATATTGATCAACTCGGTCTTAAAGATCGGACCAACATTGCTTTAACCTTGTTTAATACCATCTTAGAGACCGCTAATACTTAGGTTGAACTTGAACACTCATGGGAAGTGATTGAACCAGACATAAGTGTCTGAAAACATTTGGAATCTAGGCAAAGAGAGCTTAGGAATCATCCATAGCTTTATTTTTCCCACAGTTTTGATCTTCTTTTCATGTCCTTCGAGCCTCGTATCTCTAGGAGGAGAAGAGTTTTATCACCTGAGATCAATCTTATTTCTGAAATAGGAAGAAGAAATGTTGTTTTTCCAGCCCAACAAAGTAATCTAATATTAAGCCCTAATATTGGCTCATTACCCCTTAATTGGGTCATATTACATTAGTAATGTTATTTTATTTATGTCGGCTTTATTCCATTAGTTGTAATTATACCTCCTAGTCTCCTATATATACAAAGGAGACATTTTCATTTGGAGTCATCTTGTACTTGAACATTTATGTGGGGTAAAAGGAGGTTGCCACCTCGAAGAGGCTTATTATATGAAATTATCTCTTTTTCAAGGTGTTGAGTACTTATTCTGAGGTTTTTCTATGCTATATTGATATTTGGTTCTTAACATATGGTATCAGAGCTCAAGGTCTTGGGGTTTTGCTGCTACATTTGAGACACCTTGGCATTTTTGATATAAATTTTTTTATACAAAATTTCAAAAGAAATGGTTTGGAAGATATTTAGTATATGAATCAGGGTACGTTGGGTTAAAATTTAAGCTCCTGAGGCCTTATTCTTTTGGAGATATAGCCTGTGCAAGATAGGGTTCTGGAATCGTCATGAATTGAGTCATTGCGGATTATTTTCTATAAATATTTTTCTGTAATGTTTCAGATTGTGAACTCCAGAGGATAATCACAGAAATTAGTAAGGTATCGGTGGTAAAAATTTTAGCTTCTAGGTCATCTTACATTTGTAGATACACCATGTGGAAGATAGGGTATCTGACTAGTCTCAAGAAGGTGTTCTAGGTAAAACAATCATAAATTCTTCCTAGAGTATCTAAATTGAGTGAGACTAGTTTCATTGGATAGTGGATAGTATTTAGTATTTCTGGTACGATTTTCAGAATTTTATATAAATTATTTTGTGCGGGGCATGCTATATAAGTAATATCTCCTGGAAAGGCAAAAAATCAGCAAGTTGTGGGGAAGTTACAGTAAATTCCACTTGGCAAATCCAATTTTGATAAGACTTGTGCCATTGTAGAGAAGAAATATCAGAGAACTATATAAAAGAAAGTTTTATACCCAGAAAGGCTGAAAATTGGGAGATACAACAAAACACATATTGTCTAGCAGAACCACCTTAAAATCAAGGTTCAAAAGTGATACTTGGCCAACATGCCACCCAAAAAGGGAACTTCTACACAAAATAACCCTCCAGACAATCCTAGTTGGAATCTTGATGAAGGTGAAGAAATGTGTAGGGACATAAATGATTTACAAAAAAAGATAGTAACAAAATATGAACTACAAGAGATGGAAGCTAAGTTGGAGGCAATAAATACTAAGATGGATATTTTAAAATAGGAGATCATGGATGTATTGAAAAATTTCGTAACAGAGAAAACACCTGAAAGTGAAAATGCATCCCATGAAATTCATGATGAGTACACAAGGAAGGTGAATCAAGAATGCAAAAACTCCAACTTTGGGTTGAACACCAACCACGTTCCTAAGATCGATATCAGGAAGTTTGATGGCAAGGAACCAATCACATGGATACTTCAGATGGAGCAATTCTTTGATCTACATAATGTGACACATACACAAAAGGTACAAATTGCTTCTTTATATTTAGAACCCAATGAATTTGTATGGTATCGATGGATTTGTTCTCGCAAATCACTCATCACTTGGACAATTTTCACAGAAGAAATGATAGAACCCTATGAGGATACAAGGAGCAATACCTTCTTTAGCCAATTGATAAATCTCAAGCAAAAGGGTCCAATTACCAAGCATATTGAGAACTTCCAAAGATTGAATGTAAAGGTAATCGATATTCCAGATGAGCACTTGATTGATGTATTCATAGGAACTTTAAAGGATAACATTCAACATGAGGTTCACCTTTGGGAACCCAAATCATTGGAGAATGCATTTAAGGTGGCAGGAAATGTTGAAAGTAAAATTATGGCTATAAATTAGTCCTAATTGATTCTAGCAGTACTCATAATTTCATTCACTATAAATTAGCCAAAGCTCTAAATTGCTTTGTATATCCAACGCCGGAGTTTCAAGTAATGATTGTAGATGGAGGAACTATCAATTTCTCAGGAAAATGAAATAAGATCAATCTTACTATGGGGGAATATGTAATCAATAGTCCAATGATTTCTATACCCATGGGTGGTGCAGATGTTGTACTAGGAATCCAATGGTTACAATCATTAGGAACAATGGATTTTAATTTTCAAGAACTTTTCATGAAATTTTCATTGGAAGGAAAATAAATTGAGTAAAGAGTTATCACAGGGAAACCCGGTAAGGTGATAAGCTCTAATGGCATGACAAAATTATTGAAAAAAGGGCATCAAGGCATTATTGCACAACTATTCTCACTATATGTTAAAACATCTAAGCCATCTATTCCTCAAGATCTCCAAGGGATCATTGATAAACATTCCAAAGTATTTGAAGATATTCCCAAAGGTCTTCCACCCACTCGAAATCATGATCATGAAATTCATCTAATTTATGGGAGTGTTCCTCCTAACATCAGGCCATACAGATACCCTTACACCTAGAAGAGTGAAATTGAGCGCATGGTTGAAGAAATGTTAGAGGCTGGCATTAATAGGCCTAGCCAATGTTCTTACTCTGCACCAGTGGTAATGGTATTCAAGAAAGATAGCTCATGTCATATGTGTCCAGATTATAGAGAGCTCAACAAGATCACTATTAAAGATAAGTTTCCCATTCCCATCATTGATGAATTGTTAGATGAACTACATGGAGCAATCT